>JABUQX010064659.1:20000-29518 GCA_015478945.1 Trachelipus rathkii
TTACGTCAGTCTAAAGAAAATGAGATTTGAGGTTGGTATAGTAATCATCTTATGCAATTGTTTCTTATTAGATGAATTCTTTCATTTTCAAGGGTGAAACCTCTTTTAGGGTGTCGATCCCCATATGGTGTGGGTGTCTTACCATTTCAGACTCCTCAGGAAATTGAAATCACCCTTCGTCATTTCAGTAGATATGGATTGATGTAGCATTAGACAGGGTAAAAGCAGATTTTTCTTCAGAGGCCAAACTTCAGGCCTCAGGGGGTGCTCAAACTCCCAGCAGCAACTTCAAAATGTCAAATTTGGGATCTATGGGGTTGGAAACATGTAAAATGACATCAATATTGGTATATTAAACTAATGTATGCTTACTCAGAACCGCACCTGTCCAGTGATCTGTATCATGTGCCTTTTCCATCTCTAACGTTCTTTTTTCCTTCTTCATCCTTTCTCTGTCTTCTTCTCTTATGCACTCTGTGTTTTTCCATTATTTCTTCTTTTTTCGTATGGAACCCCTTAAGAGGGGTCCTTAGACATCCTTGAGGATACTGAAACCCCAAAAATAGGGATCTAGGTTCTCGTGGACATAGGAAAAGATACCTTTCTCGGTCTATTATATATATTTGTAACGATATTTTAACTCTGGCACCGGCAGAGGCTCCGGTGCAGTGCACCACATCATATGCCTTCTCCATTTCGTGCCTTGTTCTTATTTCTTCTTCATCCACCCTTTATCTTCTTCTCTTATGCATTCCATTTGTCTCTCCTTTATTTCTTTTTTCGTACGGAACCCCTGGGCATATTGACATCCTTGAGGATGCTGAAACCTCAAAAACTGGAATCTACTGCTTCATTAACCTAGGGATAGATACCTTACTCGGGCTATTATACGTTTGTATACAGAGCTATGGATGTTTAAACGTAAGGTCTGAGGTTCGTTTTCCATTAATGAAAGATATTTTTTAGGACTTATATATATATATATATATATATATATATATATTATATATATTATATTATATAGAAATATAAATATTAATATATATATATATATATATATATATATATATATATATATATATATATATATATATATATATATATATATATATATATATCGTGAAATAAAGAGAAAAAGGAATGAATGAAAGAATAAATAAATAAATGAGTAATAATTAATTATAATATATTTGCATTGTTCAAAGTCGTTCAGGCTCAGTCTCAATATACAATAATTAATTACGACGGTTTCAATTCTTGAGTAGTCTGTGGTGACGGGGTACGAACCAGAGTCTCTTTACATCCATTTCTTCATTATAAATACTTGAAAACGAAATTAATTCATTTAATAATTTAAAAATTATAAATAAAAACGCTTAAAAATCGGCATGTCGAAAACTTTATGACTTATATATATATAATATATATATATATATATATATATATATATATATATATATATTATATATATATATATATATATATAATATATATATATATATATATATATATATATATATATATATATATATTAATGATATATATATATATATATATATATATATATATATATATACTATATATATATATATAATTGTATATATATTATATATATATATATATATATATATATATATATATATATTTATATTATATATATAAATATATATATATATATATATATATATATATATATATATATATATATATATATATATATATATATATATATATATAGTGTGACCAAGATAAAAGAGCCCCGTGTTATATTTCTTTTGATATCTTAACGCTAGGGCGGCTCTCGAGCGGCAAATTAGTCATCTGTGCGACGTTTTCAGTAGTCATTTTGAAGCTTATTGTGATAAGAGGTCTGCAGAATGCGTTTTTCAATCCAACAAAGAGTGTTTATTGTTGAAACTTATTTTGGATGTAAATAGTTCAATTAATTAAAACATTAAATGAAATGTTCACGATAAAATACCCAAACACAGCTGTTCCGGCAAAGAGTGTTGTGCAGAAATTGATTAGTAAATTTCGAGCAACAGGTTCGGTTGCTAACTCCAAACGTAACCGTGAAAAGAAAGTTTGTTCGGCGCAAAATATTGCACGTGTCCAAGAGACTATGGTTAGAAGTCCACAGAAATCAACTAGACGTCTATCCGCACAACTAAACATCAAACGAACGTCATGCCAGAGCATGTTGAAGCTGTTACATATGCAAACATACAAAGTAAGAGTGATGCATGCATTAAAACCTACGGATTACGCACAACGACATCACTATTGCAAATGGTTACTGAGGAATGTTGCAGATGGTTATGTGGATCCACATCTTTACTTAATCTCCGTCGAAGCATGGTTTCACCTTAGCGGGTACGTCAACTCTCAAAACACACGCTATTGTTTCAACAGATAATCCCAGGGAACGCTTTGAGGTGTCTCTGCATGATTTGAAAGTAGGCGTTTTATGTGCAGTTTCAGGCAAACGGATTGTAGGCCCCATTTTCTTTAACAACACCGTGAACTCGTAAGTGTATGTAACGGAAATTTTGCAACCATTCATAGCACAGCTAACTGAGGAAGAACGTGAGTATGCGTTTTTCCAGCAAGATGACGTTACGGCGCACACTTCACGATTTTCGATGAAATGTGTCCATGAAGTTTTTGGAGAGGAACGTACAGTTTCCGCAGATTTATGGCCTCCAAGATCGCCTGATCTGTCTACTTGTGATTTTTATTTGTGGGATAATTTAAAGGTGAAAGTCTACAGAAACAACCCGCATACAATTGAGGAGTCGAAAACAAACATTCGCAATGCGATTGCGGAAATCACACCACAAGAATTGGCAAACGTTTCCAGAAACATGTTGAAGCGTGCTGAATTGTGTATCCAGGTTCAAGGTGAACATTTTCAGCACCTCCTGTGAACTATTGACCTATGAATGTTCAGTACCTTGTTTTTCATAATAATAATTCAATATTCTGTATTGTGTATATACAATGAACGAGTTAATTGTCTGCATGAGTAGTATATGTAGCACGATCGGCATTTTTCGGCATTCCAGATTTATCTGAAAAAATCTGGAAGGCTGGTAATATTTTTATTATTTTTCTGGAATGATGGAATATTTTTATTATTTTTTTCAGGAATCCTGGTATATATTTTTAGCCGTAGATTTTTATTTCGGAGTCGGAGCCGGAGCCGGAGCCGGAGCTTGAGCCGGAGCCGGAGCCTTCGATTGCATATTTATGCCCGCTGAGTCCGATTTTGGTGCTTGAGGTGTCCATCTATGGGTTTTTGGGGTCGGGGAACCCGTTTATGAGGTATAAGAGGCGTTAGGAACAGGGAAATCAAGTCAAATGCCGACATGACTTGATTGGAAATTCGTAAGGTCGTCAGATTTAGACGCTTGAGGTGACCATTCTATGGGTTTTTAGGGTCAGGGAAGCCGTTATGGGTTTTGAAGTGCGTTTTGGAATCAGGGAAATCAATGTCAAATGCCCGACATGACTTTGGATTGGAAATTCGTAATGTCGTCCGATTTTGGTGCTTGAGGTGTCCATCTATGGGTTTTATGGGTCGGGGAATCCGTTTTTGAGGCAAATGAAGCGTTTGGAACAGAAAATTTAAGTTAAATGCCGACATGACTTTGGAATTTCGTAAGGTCGTCAGATTTAAATGCTTGAGGTGTCCATCTATGGGTTTTTTGGGTCAGGGAAACCGTTTATGAGGTATGTGAGGCGTTTGGAACAGGGAGTTCAGGTCAAATGCCGACATGTCTTGGTTGGAAATTCGTAAGGTCGTCAGATTTTGACACTTGAGGTGTCCATCTATGGGTTTTTTTGGGTCAGGAAGCCGTTTATGAGGTATGTGAGGCGTTTGGAACAAGGAAATCAAGTCAAATGCCGACATGACTTGATTGGAAATTCGTAAGGTCGTCAGATTTAGACGCTTGAGGTGACCATCTATGGGTTTTATGGGTCGGGGAATCCGTTTTTGAGGTAAATGAAGCGTTTGGAACAGAAAATTTAAGTTAAATGCCGACATGACTTTGGAATTTCGTAAGGTCGTCAGATTTAAATGCTTGAGGTGTCCATCTATGGGTTTTTTGGGTCAGGGAAACCGTTTATGAGGTATGTGAGGCGTTTGGAACAGGGAGTTCAGGTCAAATGCCGACATGTCTTGGTTGGAAATTCGTAAGGTCGTCAGATTTTGACACATTTTGGTGCTTGAGGTGTCCATCTATGGGTTTTTTTGGTCAAGGAAGCCGTTTATGAGGTATGTGAGGCGTTTGGAACAAGGAAATCAAGTCAAATGCCGACATGACTTGGAATTTCGTAAGGTCGTTAGATTTAGACACTTGAGGTGTCCATCTATGGATTTTTTGGGTCAGGGAAGCCGTTTATGAGGTAAGTTACGCGTTTGGAGCAGGAAATTTAAGTTAATTGCCGACATGACTTGGAATTTCGCAAGGTCGTCAGATTTTGACGTTTGAGGTGTTAAGTTATGGGTTTCTTAAGTCGGGGAAGTCGAATCTGAGATCGTTGAGTCTAATGAAGCAGGGAATTCAGGTCAAATGCCGACATGCCTTTGACTTTCTCTGAAATTACTAAGTTTTACACTTTTGAATGGTCAAATTAAGGGTTCCTAAGGGTGGTGAGACCAATTTTGAGGTCAGGTTGGCCAATATTTGAGTTTAAGAAGGGCTAGGAATAAGTCTTATAACCCACACTTTCCTTTACCACTCAATTTAGATGAGTTCTAGTTGGCTTGTCTTCTTCAAACTTGGTTCCCCATATAAGGATGACGTAACCTCATTGTAGACGAGGTTACGTCCCCGTGCTCACCCAGAGGGTGCGCCATCCCCTAAAAATCGAATGTGCGTAGAAGGTTGAAATTTGGAGAAAGGATTCAGAGTCGGATTTCTGGAAAGAATCGGGTTTTGAATCAGAGGAATTGACAATGGCACAGGTGCTGGAGCCGGTGCGGTGCCTAGTTAGTAAACCATTCGTTTAATAATACACATATTATTACTGTTCACAATTTACCTGATCCTGTTCTTCAGGTACATATCGTCATTTGCACTGCAAATCTGCAAAGATTAACCCGTCTTTCTAAATGTTCAAGACTGACATTTATATTTTCAAATCTCATTTTCTTTTTATAAATGCTAACTAATATAATTTTTTTTCCTTTAACTGAAACATGCATATATTGGGTGTTATTTTTATGTTTTTATTTTAATTTTAATTTTAATTTTAATTTTTTTTTTTTATTTTTTTTTTTTTTTTTTTTTTTTTTTTTTTTTTTTTTTTTTTTTTTTTTTTTTTTTTTTTTTTTTTTTTTTTTTTTTTTTTTTTTTTTTTTTTTTTTTTTTTTTTTTTTTTTTTTTTTTTTTTTTTTTTTAATTTATTTTTCAATCTTTATATTTTTTTTATAAGTTTAATTATTTTATTTTATTTTTTTAATTTTTAACTTTTTTTTATATATATATATATATATATATATTTATATATATATATATATATATATATATATATATATATATATAATATATATATATATATTATATATCTATATATATATATATATATTATATATATATATATATATATATATATATATATATATATATATATATATTTTATTTTTTTTTATTTAATTTTTTTTTTTATTTAGACTTAAAACATTTTTTCTTTACTAAATTTTTATTTTTTTATGTTTATAACTTAAAAATTTTGCATTTTTGCCATACCTTAAAGGCAGTAATCAGTAAAACCGTAAATACTAAAATACCCACCATACCCACATACCCATCCATGATTTATTGATCTATGGATCTATTGATCTATTGGATCTATTGATTCAGTCATATTTTGTATACATAACACAAAAAACGTTTATTTTATTTTGTTTTTTTCCTTTATACTTTCGTTTTTTTACTAAAAAATTTATTCCTTTTACGTTTATAACTTGAAAATTTTGCATTTTTACATACATTAAAGCAGTAAATCAGTAAATCAGTAAATCAAACTACACTCCATACCCACCATATCATCCATGATCTATTGATCTATTGAATCTATTGATCTATTGATCTATTGAATTAAGTTATATTTTGTATAACATAACACAAAAACTTTAATTTATTTGTTTTTGTTTTTTTAAACTTTTACTTATTTTACTATAAAAATTTATCCTTTTTTATGTTTATAACTTAAAAATTTTGCATTTTTGCATACCTTAAAGCAGTAAATCAGTAAAACAGTAAATCAAACTACCCACCATACCAACATGATCCATCGATCTATTGATCTATGGATTCATATGTATCTATTGATCTATTGATTCAAGTCATATTTTTGTAATACTATAAAAACAAAACTTTTATTTATTTTGTATTGTTTTCTTTAAACATGTTGTTTTTACTAAAAAATTTACTCTTTTTATGTTTATAACTTAAAAATTTTGCATTTTTACATACATTAAAGCAGTAAATCAGTAAATCAGTAAATCAAACTACCCTTCATACCCACATATCCATCCATGATCTATTGATCTATTGATCTATTGATCTATTGATCTATTGATCTATTGATTCAAGTCCATATTTTGTAAAACATAACACAAAACTTTTATTTATTTTGTTTTGTTTTCTTTAAACATAATGTTTTTACTAAAAAATTTCCTCTTTTTATGTTTATAACTTAAAAAATTTGTATATTTCATACTTAAAGCAGTAATCTAAAATCAAGTTAAACCATACTACCAGCTTCCATACCTCACCCCTTCCATGATCTATCGATCTATTGATCTATTGGTCCTATTGATCTAATTGATTCAAGTCATATTTTGTATAACATAACACAAAAAACTTTTATTTATTTTGTTTTGTTTTCTTTAAACATGTTGTTTTTACTAAAAAATTTACTCTTTTTATGTTTATAACTTAAAAAATTTACATTTTTACATACCTTAAAGCAGTAAATCAGTAAATCAGTAAATCAAACTACCCTCCATACCCACATATCCATCCATGATCTATTGATCTATTGATCTATTAATCTATTGATCTATTGATTCAAGTCATATTTTGTATAACATAACACAAAACTTTTATTTATTTTTGTTTTGTTTCTTTAAATATTTTGTTTTTACTAAAAAATTTACTCTTTTTATGTTTATAACTTAAAAAAATTTGTATATTTACATACCTTAAAGCAATAAATCAGTAAATCAGTAAATCAAACTGCCCTCCATACCCTCATACCCTTCCATGATCTATTGATCTATTGATCTATTGGTCTATTGATCTACTGATTCAAGTCATATTTTGTATAACATAACACAAAAACTTTTATTTATTTTTGTTTTGTTTCTTTAAACTTTGTTTTTACTAAAAATTTATTCTTTTTATGTTTATAACTTAAAAAAATTTGTATATTTACATACCTTAAAGCAGTAAATCAGTAAATCAGTAAATCAAACTACCCTCCATACCCACATATCCATCCATGTTCTATTGATCTATTGATCTATTGATCTATTGATCTATTGATTCAAGTCATATTTTGTATAACATAACACAAAAACTTTTATTTATTTTGTTTTGTTTTCCTTAAACATTTTTTGTTTTTAATTAAAATTGTTATGTTTTACATACCCTAAAGCAGTAAATCAGTAAATCAGTAAATCAGTAAATCAGTAAATCAGTAAATCAAACTGCCCTCCATACCCACATATCCATCCATGATCTATTGATCTATTGATCTATTGATTCAAGTCATATTTTGTATAACATAACACAAAAACTTTTATTTATTTTTGTTTTGTTTCTTTAAACTTTTCGTTTTTACTAAAAAATTTAGTCCTTTTATGTTTATAACTTAAAAATTTTGCATTTTTACATACCTTAAAGCAGTAAATCAGTAAATCAGTAAAGCAAACTGCCATCCATACCCGCATACCCATCCATGATCTATTGATCTATTGATCTATTGATCCTATGAGCTATAGTGCCTATTGAATTCAGTCATAATTTTGTATAACATAACACAAAAACTTTTATTTATTTTGTTTTGTTTCTTTAAATATTTTGTTTTTAACTAAAAAATTTATTCCTTTTATGTTTATAACTTAAAAAAATTTACATTTTTACATACCTTAAAGCAATAAATCGGTAAATCAGTAAATCAAACTGCCCTCCATACCCACATACCCACCCATGATCTATTGATCTATTGATCTATTGATCTATTGATCTATTGATCTATTGATTCAAGTCATATTTTGTATAACATAACACAAAAACTTTTATTTATTTTGTTTTGTTTCTTTAAACATTTTGTTTTTACTATAAAAATTTATTCTTTTTATGTTTATAACGTAAAAAATTTGCATTTTACATACCTAAACAGTAAATCAGTAAATCAGTAAATCAGTAAAGCAGTAAATCAGTAAATCAGTAAATCAGTAAAGCAGTAAATCAGTAAATCAGTTAATCAAACAACCCTCCTATCCTTCCATGATCTATTGATCTATTGATCAATTGAACTATTTATTGATTCAAGTCATATTTTGTTTAACATAACACAAAAACTTTTATTTATTTTGTTTTGTTTTCTTTAAACATTTTGTTTTTACTAAAAAATTTATTCTTTTCATGTTTATAACTTAAAAAATTTGCATTTTTTTACATACTTAAAGCAGTAAATCAGTAAAATCACGTTAATCAAACCACCCACTCTATCCTCCTACCCTTCCATGATCTATTGATCTATTGATCCATTGATCTATTGATCTATTGATCTATTGAACTATTTATTGATTCAAGTCATATTTTGTATAACATAACACAAAAACTTTATTTATTTTTGTTTTGTTTTCTTTAAACTTTTCGTTTTTACTATAAAATTTTATTTATTTTGTTTAATTTGTTTTAAATATTTGTTTTTTACAAAAAAATTTATTCTTTTTAATGTTTAATACTTAAAAATTTAATTTTTACATACCTTATAAGCAGTAAATCAGTAAAATCAGTAAAATCAACTGTCCTCCATAAACCTCATAACTTTTGGTGATCTATTGATTCTATTGATCTTGTTGATCTATTGATTCAAGTCTATTTTTGTATAACAATAACACAAAACTTTTAATTTATTTTGTTTTATTTCTTTTAACATTTTGTTTTAATAAAAAAATTTAGTTCTTTTATGTTTATAACTTAAAAAATTGCTATTACATACCTTAAAGCAGTAAATCAATTAAATCAGTAATCAAACTACCCTCCATACCCTCATATACCCGTCATGACCTATTGATTATTGATCTATTGATCTATTGAACTAATGATTCAAGTCATATTTAGTATAACATAACACAAAAAAACTTTTTTTATTTTTGTTTTGGTTTCTTTATACATTTTGTTTTTACTAAAAAAATTATTCTTTTTGTTATAACTTAAAAAATTTGCATATTTACACACACCTAAAGCAGTAAATCAGTAAATCAGTAAAGC
>JABUQX010064660.1:0-20000 GCA_015478945.1 Trachelipus rathkii
CAATAATATTTTTAAAAGAAACAAACAAAAATAAATAAAAGTTTTGTGTATATTATTTACAAATAGACTTGAATCAATAATATTGATTCATGATCAAATGATCATAGTCATGGATGTGTAGGAGGTATGAAGGGCAGTTGATTTACTGATTACTGATTTACCGCTTTAGGTATGTAAATGCAAATTTTTTTAAGTTATAAACATAGAAAAGAATAAAATTTTTAGTAAAACATAATGTTTAAGAAAACAAAACAAATAAATGAGTTTTTGGTTTTATATTATGACAAAATATGACTTGATCATAGTAATCAATAGTCAAACTCAATAGATCAATAGTCTGGAAGCGTATGGGGTTATGGAGTCCGTTTTGATTTACTGGATTTTCACTATTTACTGCTTGGTATATAAATATGCAAATTTTTAATCTATTAAAATGAAAAGATAAATTTTTCAATGAAAACAAAATGTTTTAAGAAAACAATACAAATAAATTAAAGTTTTGGTTTATGTTATACAAAATTTGACTTGAATCCATAGATCATAGTCAATGATCAATTGATCATGAAGGATGGCGAGGGTTGGATTTGATTTATCTGATTTACTGTTTACTGATTTAGGTATGTAATAATGCTAATTTTTACGTTTTAAAAAATGAAAGCATAAAAATGTTTAGTTTAAAAACAAAATGTTTTAAGCAATAAAATAAGACAATAAAAAATATAAAAAAAAATAAAAAAAGTTAAAATAAAAAGATTAAATAAAAAATTAAATTCAAACTATAAATGCGAAAAAAAAACTAAAAAAAATAAAAAATACAAATAACAAAAAAATTAAACAATAACTTATCCGCAACGTTTAAATGTATTATTAAATTTAAAAAAAACCATACAATATGCTTTTATGATTACAACAATCACTTATATAGTTAGCGTTTATAAAAAGAAAATGAGATTTGAAATATAAATGTCAGTCTTCATTTAGAAAACGGTTACCTTTGCAAGATGCATGCATTGACGATATGTTACATGATAGAACAGTAATCGTTATCCTGAACAGTAATTATATTGTAATTATTTACAAGAATGTTTTACTAAACTACCACCGAGCCGGCTCCAGCACCGGTGCCGATGATTACTTCTCAGATTCCGATACCAACTCTTTCAGTCGGACTGTGATACTTACTTGCCTCAACAGATATCTAACCTTCTACGACTTCGATTTTTAGGGGGAGCGTCCCGCTTCCGGGGTGAGCACGGAACGTAAACTGTCTACGATGAGTTTAGTCACCCTATAGGGGAGCAAGTTTGAAGAAGGACAAGTCACTGAACTAATTAAATTGAGTCTGTGAAGAAAGTGTGGGTTAATAAGATTTATTCCTAGCTTCTTAAATTCAATACTTGGCCAGCCTGACTGAAATTGGTCTCACACCTTCGACCTTATTTGGACCATTCAAAGTCCAAGTGTAATTAGTAATTTCAGAGGAAAGTCCAAGGTATGTCAGCATTTGACTTGGTTCCCTGTTCATATAGATTCACCGATCTCTGAATCGATTCCCCGAGCTTAAGAACATAGAACAACACTCAAAGCGTAAAATTCTGACAATCTTACGAAATTCCAAAGTCATGTCGGCATTAACTTGAATGTCCTGTTCAACACCTAACGGTACCTCAAAAGCGTTCCCCACCAAAACCCATAGATAGACACCTCAAACGTCAAAATATCGACTTTACAAAAATTTCAAGTCATGTCGGCTATTGACTTGGTTTGACCGGTTCCAGAACCTCAAAAAACGCATATCAGCGACCTCGAAAACCCCAATTTGACGCTTTCAAGCGTTAAAAACGCTTGAAATTCCGAAAAACGCGGAAACTGAGGTAAAACGCTTCGATCGAAGGCTCACGGCTCTCGGCTCCGGCTCCGGCTCGATTAAAAATCTACGGTTAAAAAAATATATAATTTCAGAAATTAATTAAAACATACCAAAATATATCCAGCATTCCAGATTTCTGGTTGTGCTCTGGAAATCTGCATCTGCTGGAAATAAAAATCTACGGTTAAAAAATGCTGGAAAATGCTGGTTTTGCCATATTTATACTTATATATTATATATATATATGTATATTATATAATATATTATTATATAGTATATATATATATAATATTATCTAAAATATATACTATATATATATATTACTTTATATATACTATATATATATATTATATTATATATATATTATAATATATTATATTAAAATTTATATTCTTTCAAAATTGCTTTAATATTTCTTTTATTTCTGCAAATTTTTTTTAATGTGTTTCGTGAGCTGCATATCAACGGGTACGCTTTCCTTATGATTTAACAGCTTTGGCAAACGCCAAATGCTATCGCTACTGAAAGATCAAGAGGAGAATATTCAGAAGAATCCAGCAGTACAAAAGAGCTCAAAGCTAGTTGACTTTAACCCAATATGAAAAATATAAGGCTATTAAACTTAGAAAAATAAATATAATACGTTATTAATAATAATTATACTCAGAGCTATCGATTGAGTATTTTTTTCAGTTTTTTTACTACTAAACCCTTAAAAACGTCGTCTGCAAAATATATAAGTCCTAATTTTTATTTCGCCAAGATTTAGGGGGTTCAAGTGCCCCCCCAGCCCCTGCCTTACGCCCATATATATATATATATGTCGATATATATATATTTATTATTATACATTAGTATTATATATATATATATATATTATATTCTTACTATAAAAATTATCTATTATATATATTATATATGACCTTTTCTGTTATGTAAATTGTGTTTTTAACTTTTTTCATTATTTATTGTATATAGTCTCATATGATAATACCAATAATTTAAGTATGGTGAACGAAGAAAGATATCAATATGGAAATATTAAAAATTATTAATAAGTAAGCAAACGTCATTTTGCATAAACAAATATAACGTTTCAGTGTAAATCGTGAAAAGAATGTAATAGGTAAAAATTAATGTTTTTTGGGGAAAATGTTGTTCCTTAATATGAAACAAATTATATATAATTCTGCATATAACTAACAAAACATATAATAATCTGAACCTTAGATGCGATAACAACCGCAACAACCTAAGCCTTTGGATCTCGATAGCAATTAAACTCACCTAACCTATTGGATCGACGGAGTAACATTTCGAACTGCCATACATCGATTATTTTGCCGTCAACATTGCTTATCTTTTATCGGGTAATATTTTTGCACTACAAGGAAAATATCAGGACATTGTTGTGTTCTCGGCGCTGCCAAGGTACGATGCGATAAAAAAGGTACGATTAATTATTAAGTAAATATGTTTTTTTGTATTAAATTTTTATCCTGTTTATTTCACAGAAATTTATATTGTTAGTATCATATAAATATCAATATGTGAAAAATTTACAATAAAAAAAGCTAATCTTTAAAGCAGAAACTTATAAGAGCTTAATATATAATATATAATTTATAACAACACATTATGTTATCTTTTTAATTATATTTAACTATATATATTTTCTATCTTTTTTATTAAAAAGATATAAAAATATAGTAATATCTATATTATATTATAATAGTAATTTTGTGCATGGGTTCGCTTTTGGCTCTCCCTAAGGCATGTGCCTTGTTTGCCTAATGGTTAATCCGACACTGCCTACCATCTTCTACGTATGTTGGTGTTGGTCTCCCTTTGTGTCTGTCTGTATTTCTTTACTCTTCTCTCTCTCGATCCTCCCTCTCTCCCTTTCTCTTCTCTCTGTCTCATCCTCTCTGCTCATCTCTCTTCTCTCTCTCTCCATAACAACAGTTAACTCTCGAAATTACTTTATTGTAAGTTGTATCTTATTAATATTTTTAATATTAATATAATTGATTTATTATTTAACTATGTTTTACTAGCAATATATTGAAAAATAAAAATTTAAATAACCAATTAATTATTATTATCTTTATTATTATATACCTATATTATTATTATTTTATTATTATTTATTATTATATTATTATAATTATTATTTTTACTTTCAGAGGCTGGAAGCAATCAAAACGTAGTAAAAATGCTGATATAATGATATATTTTATTATTTTATTATTTTATTTATATTATATTTAATTATTATTATTATCATTATTTATATTTTATCGATTATTATTATTATTTATTATTATTATTATTATTATAATTATATTATTATTATTATTATCTATTATTAATTATTATTATTTTTCATTTTATTATTATATTTATTATTTGACAGATTAAACGATTTTTTGCGCATTAGCTATTAAAGCATTCATTTCAAATTTTTATTTAATTTATAAATATATATATTATATGCTATATATATAATATATAATATAATACGTATATATAATATATATATAAATAATAATATATATAATAAAGATAATATTATATATTATATATATATATATATATATATATATTATATTATATATATATATATATATATATATATATATATACTTGATTAACTCCTTATGTTAAGTATATAAATCTTGTGTTCTCTATCTATTTCAATCCAATTGATAATGATTATCTCCACTTTTCGAAGCTCGTAAATTATGGGACGAGTGTTTCTCGAAATACCGGAAATAGATTATCAGCTTGAACAATGCCAAGACGGTCGTTTATCTCATTCTTCCACGTTTGATTTGAAGGCTGAACAGTCCTTGGAAGGTTCCTCATTCGGGATTTGGGTTTGTGAAGAGGCTATGTTGTAAGTATATCTCTCATGATCTTCCTCTTGGGAAAAGCACTGACAGAACTGGAGCAGCAGTAACTCTTAAATTGGTGTTTAGTGAAACCTGAAAAGGAATTTTACTATCATAGTTCTGTTTACATGGTTGAGTAAATTTATATAAAAAAATCTATTAAATTATAACTATAAATTGATTTGTAATAGTGGTACGTAATATAATATATATACTATATATATATATTATAATAATATATATAATAAATTATATATATATATATCATATATATAATATATATTTATTAATTATATTTTAAATTTAATAATATTATTATATATATATATATATATATATATATCATTATATATATAAATTATACTATATATATATATAATTTATTATATATATATAATTTAATATATATACTATTATAATTAATTAATTTAATATTCTATTATTATATATATATATATATATATATTATATACTCATATATTATATATTTATTATATTATTATATATTATATATATATAAGCTTGTTTATTGGGAAATATTAATTTATTACCTTTTCTTTATTTCTGTTTATATATGTATATTTTGCATATATATAATATATATATATAATATAATTTTATCATAAGGGGGCAAAGCCTGAATTGACGTGAGATAGGCCAGCAGAAGGACGTATACTTTATTTTAGATATTAAGCTGTAGGCATTATAGCAAAGCCTTATATAATATAATATATATATATAATATATACGTATATTAATATATATCCTACTATATATATAATATATATATATATAATACTATATATATATAAATATACTATATATTGATATATTATTATATATTTATATATATTAGATATAATATATAATGTAAATATTATATAATTATATTATATACTATATATAGTATATATTATATAATATAATATTATTATGACCGACAACTAGGATATCGCAGATTTCCTGGCGGGCAAGGGACCTAATACCCAAATGTCGATAGCAAAATGGGTAGACATGTAAAAAAAAAAAAAAAAAAAGAAAAAAAAACGAATTACGTACCTTAAAGTAAAAATTAAAAAAAAAAAAAACAATCTTTAATCATTTAAATAAATCACTATTAAGATATTGTACAACCTTTCATTTTTACTCCGTTTCCTTGAATTTATATGAATATTAAATAATTTACAGGGTTGAAAATACCCTTTATAGCATCTTTTAGATTTAAAGCCGTTTGAGAAAACTATCTTTCAAAACTCTTTCCATCATCCCAAAATAATAACATAAAATCAATAATAATAATAAATAATAATATCATAATAATAATAATATAATAATATAATATAATAATAATTAATAATAATAATAATAATAAAATAATAAATAATTCTATATAATGCCGAAGCAATGTTGCAGGCTTGAAATTTACTTAGAGCATCTATATAAAAAAATTTTATAAGCAATTTTTAATCAAATATTTCCAAATTGGACACCTCTAATTTTTAAAATGGAAACTTAATTATATAGATCAATTAATAATATAAGAAATCAAAAAAGGAATATAATAAATAATAATAATAATGTAAATAATTGGACAGTTGCAATGTATTATTCAGTTAGAGAATACCGTTCTAATATTCATTGTGCTTAGATTAAAGTATATTTCGCAACCTGTTGATAAAATTGAAGTGAAAAGAGAACACAATACTGGTGTTCTCGGACACCTACTTGGAATTCAAGAGTATCTTGACGTTATCTTGGTCTGTTCATGTAAGGGAAATAGGTGAGGAGTTGCTTGAAAAAAACAAAAATAGATTAAAAACTAATTGTTGAATCTCTAATTTTGATCGCGAAATGTTGCACATAATTTCAATTTAATCATCAATAATAAATGTAAATTGTGAAATTCATTAATTATAGGTTTAAGACAGGTACGACGCACAATTCCAGCATCCTGGTGCAGTGCAGTGCAATGAGGCACACAAATTTAGTCCTGGTACAATGTAATGTTTTTCGCTCTTAGTCCTGTGTGGTTCAATGTAGTTGTGATGCTCCAGCTAGAATGATAAAAATTTTGGAGAACTTTCTCTTTTATAAATTTTGTATTGTAGGATGGGCTTATTTTTGACGTGGAAAATTATTAAAATTATTGTAGGCTGTAAAGTTTTGTGACTTGTAACGTGTTGGATTTAAAATTTCTAATTGAACGAAGAGAGTTTTAAGAACTTTTGATTGGCTAAAAATGCCTAACGTGGGCGGTTTTTTAATATTTAAATTAAATCTAAGACTTTTCTTTGACCATGTTTGGGATGAAACACATGGCAATTAAGGAAAAATAAACCTTTTCTTCCAAGCTAATTAATAGTATGTTTATTTTTAGGATAAAGAAATCTTTTGACCGAAAGCCAAAATTAGGGTGACCCTTTTTTTTATGACATATTTTATTGAGGATTTTTGTGACCTTTTGTTCTTAAATTGAGTTTAAACTTTTAAGATAAATAAAATTTTCCTTAATTTATAGAGGAGGAAGAATAGGTAGATCTTTTTTTCGAATTTATTGTTTATTTTAAGGATTCTCTTAATTGTTTTTATTGTGTATGTATTTGGGACAGTTTGATAAAGATATTAAAATGTATTTAAATTATGTTCTATATATTTATATATTATTATATAAAATAATCATATATATAATATATATTATTATTTATATACTTATATATATATATATATATAATATATTATTATATATATATATATAATATAATTATATATACTAATTATATATATTATAATTATATATATATATATTATATATATATATTAATTATATATATATATAATATAATATTATTTTTTTTTTTTTTTTTAACAGATATAAACACCGTCATCACGGGCAAGCCCCTAATCAAGGACGAGGAGAGTACTCGTTTAACGTCACCGAGCAGGACGAAATACCAGCCAAGGATAAAACAGCTAATTCTCCCACCCGACCAGATTGCAACTGGACTTCGCTTATGTATGGTGAGTGCTCTACCCATGACGCTACGGGCTCTTTTTAACAGGTTGATGTCACCCACTCACGGCATGAGCCCTATTCAGGGAGGGATGTGTTCACGGCTAACAATTTCAGCGCTAGCGTAATTACGGATGAGCACAGGACGCAGGCTTTAGGTGCAGAGAGATTCAATTCAGACAGGGAACACAGAAGATGGAAGAGAATCACAGACTGTGACTGCTGCATTTGAAAAATCGCTCGCCGATGATGACTGACTGTTACAATATACAACGAAAAACTCCGTGCGCAAGACACAGCCCCCTTCTGCTACGAGGGGCGTCGTAAAATGAGGTGGTACGCGATGGTCAACTCCCCTGAGCATCTGCGCTGTAGTACCTATAGAAAAGAGATTTGGTACCAATATAAAATTGCCAAAGATAGAGGGTCAAGTGACTGGAAAGTACAGAACAGTTTATAGCCTTTGGTTTCGAATCGACCCTGTCAAAAAGGTGAAACATGAGCCCCCAATATGGAACAGTTACTCCATACAGGGCGATGAGGCCTTGTATAGCTGGAGTAACTAGGAAGAGGAAAAAAAGTCTCGAAACAGACTCCCAGTTTCTTTTGAGGCCGCCCTTGCAACCGTTGTGATGCGAGATTTCCAAGAATTTTTTGTTTATTTAAGGCCAATGATGTTTATTTGTCAACAGGATCAGACGAGACACTCGATACGAAAGAGATGGACAGTTAGAAGAGAATGTTTTAGAAGAGAGAGATTTGTAGAAGTTGAGTTTTTTTAAAGAATTGAATTTCAACAGGTTGACATTCGGAAATTCTATCCAGATCAGCGAGAATGATATCGAAAGTATTAAGGCGAGAGGCGACAAAGAAGACCTAATTTATGCAGAATTAAAATTTTATATAAATTAAATATAAAAATAACTAAAAAAAGAAAAAATAATAATAATACTTATCATATCCACAATGACACATATACACACATACACACACAACACACACACACACACACCAGCATATTATTACTATATATATATATATATATTACTATATTATATATATATATATATGTATATAATATATATATATATATATATATATATATATAGTAATTTATATAATATATATATTATTATATATTATATATTTTTTTTTTTTTTTTTTTTATTTTTATATATATATATAATACTTATATTATATTATAGTATATTAATAATATATATTTATATATATACAATATATAATATATTATACATATATATATAAATATATATATTATTATATATATATATATATATATATTATTTAAATACATAAAGAACCTTTGGGTCATGGCACTAGCAAGCACCATTACTCCAATAGATATATATAACAATAATATTAAATTTATAATATTTCCATCAAACACAGGACGTACATAAATATTAATGTTATATTTAATATTAATAATTTATTAATATTTCATCTAAGCACTAATAATCGAATACTTAATAACACTAATTAGCACTGATCACCACCTTTAGCACTTCCACTAGACACATTATAATAATGATTATAGTTGTAGAAGAAACAATGCATGAAGTGCTCAGCTGCAAGTTATTTTGAATGCTATCCACCTTGTGCCCAGTGATAGACAAAAAACTGAGAGGAGTTTCCAGCCCAAGCACTGATTATCGAGTCATTTGTATCTGAGACTATTGATTCTGATGTCAATGTGTACAAACTTCTATGATAATAAGCAAAGAGACATATTTTTTCATTGTATAATCTTATTTTTTCTAAAAGAACTTAACATAAAAGTTGTATACTCACAGTCTTTAAATTTTGACGATTGATAATAATTATTCTTAATTTCTAAATTTTTCAAATTTTTCGAAAATATTTTAATTCGATTATTTTTCAAAGGCTTTAAGACTGTCTTGGAAGTTCATTTCTAAACTCAACAATTTCATTTATTCTTTATCAATCCTTTCAAAGGAGGTAATTATTAAGTCTTTACTTCTTCTTTTTACTAGATTTTTTCTCTGCTCTTTTCTTCTGTTCCTTAGTTGTCGCAGTCTTGAGCTTACCAGCAATAATTATTGTGTTGTATTTGGGAAGTTTGCTAAGGATATTAAAGGTATTTTGATTATTTTCCATTGTTTATGTTTATTGTCATCTCTGTAAAGATAATTCTATATATAAAGTAGTGAGTTATATAGTATCAATATATATATATAGTATATATAAATTATATTATATATTATTATAATATATCATATATATATTATATATTATAATATATAATATATATATTATTTATATATATTATATATATATTAGGAGAGAAGAGAGAGAGAGGGCACAGATTAGTAAAGAGTTATCGAAGTCTCATGCTCATTTAGTATAATAATATAATATAATTATATATATATATATTATATATATATATCCATATAATATATATATATTTAATATACTATATAATATATATATATATATATATATTATAATATATTATTATTTACGATGATGCCACGCGCTCACGGGCAGAGCCTTTTTTTTAAAGAGAAGGGGGCAAACAATGAATTAAAAAAACAAAAGGAAGTAAACCCACCCAGTTCCTTGTCTAAACCATTCTTAGGGTGCGTAGGCGTGGGACTTAAAGCAGAGGAAGATTTGAAAATTTGCAGGAAAATAGATGAAGGCAAGGAGATTCACAACAGATGTAGCTGGAAAAGAAAACTAGGCTCCAACGAATGAATCTTGAGTCCCAGTATTCACCACACATCTCATGGAGAGTAATGCACCTCTTGTGTTACGATGGGGACGCAGTGAATGTGAGAGGTCTATTCTCTCGAGCACCTGCCGTTGTAACCAATATAAAGAGAGCTAGTGGCCCAATGCTTCACGTATCGCAGAGCAAAGAAGGTCAAGGGAGTCAGAAGGTATGGGACAGTTTAATAGTCTGTATTAGAACTTAAGCTTCGACCTATACAAAAGGAGGGTGGAACGGGATCCACCCCAATTGAGAACAGTAATCCATACAGAGAGCCGAATAAGACCCTTATTAACTGGAGTAATCGAGCAGAAGGAAAAAATTCACGCAAATCTGACAGACAATTCCATCTCTTTGAGGCATATTTATGAAACCGATCTATATGGAGTCTCCAGACGATTCAGCTATTTCATGTTCAGTTCCAAGAATGTTTTTTATTTACAGTTCCAAAATGTGTAAGGAAATAGAAAGTTGAGCTGTTTTAGAGAGGATATGAAGAATTGAGTTTTAGAAAGAGTGAATTTCATTCTAAGATTTGCGGTCTAGTACTTAATATATAATATAATATATATAATTACTATAAAATATTATTATATTATATATAATATTAATATAATATAAATATATATACTAATAATATACAATTATCTATATATATAATAATATATATAATATAGTATTATATATATTATATATCTATATATCATTATATATAATATATACTATGTAATTTATAATATATTAGCATATTAGATAGTATTTAATATATATATATATATATATATATATCATATATAATATATAATATATATATATTATACTATATATCGCATATATTAATATAATATATATAACTATATATATATTATATATATTATAATATATATATGATATATAATATTATTATATATTATATAATATTTATATACTATATATATATATACATATATAATATATATCATAATTATATTATATGCTATAATTATATTTTATTTAAATATATATATATATATTAATAATATTTATATTAAAATTAATAACTATATTATTATAATATAAAATATATACTACTATTATATAAATGTATAATCATTATATTATCATATATATCTCACTCTATACTTAATAACGTTTTGGCTTATTATATCAATTAATTTTTATATCTCTCTATTATTAAATATTCTATTCATGGGACCCCTTTTTCTCATCCCTTCTCTGAAATTTTTTTACTCCAAGCATAATGAATTCTACTTTTTTCTCCCGGACATTTGTCCACTAACTCTACATTTGCCAGCAACACCAAAGCGTGAACGCTCTTTGGCATGCACTTTAAGCGAAATGCCAATATTACAAAAGGTTCACGAACTTGACAGTATGGACTTTCCTCCAATTTCCCATCCCTTTCATTTACATAAAAATTTAAGCATGTTCCTTTATCTTTTAACCACAGTAACCACCCCCCCACCCTTTCTAATATAATTCCCATAAAGTAGCTTTGTGTTTCGTTTCCATCATTGCAATATTGTAATTTTCGCCTACTATATTGAAGAATTACCTTTCGTTCCACAGGCACATTAATTTTTAAGTACTTTTACTGCAGCCCTTTTGCTACTCTGTTGTTAGTCATTAATTTTTACTTTTAGGTCTCTATGGAGCATTAATATGATCAAGATGGACATAATTGGAGGTTATACGCCGTGTATAGATCCCTTTTCTTTTCCAAATTATTTTACCTTTTTTTTCCCCTTTTTTCCCTTGTTTTCCTTTTTCCACTTCTTTTTACATTTTTTACTATCCTTCTTGCGGTGAATTTTATCGCCCTTGTGGTTAGTGAATTATCCATGCTCCCCATTCTTCATTTTCAGTTCCCTTCTATGAATATAAATTCTATCTTAGAGCCAGGGATGGTTTAAACATCGGATATTTTGGTTTAACATATTACACTTTGATTTTTGAGTGAGTTTTTTTTATTTAATTAATATATTGTGAGCTAGCTTTATTCCTCTAAATAGTGTCTAAATGATAGTTAATAAATCTCATTATAATTATAATAATTAATAATTTTAATTAATAATATGTGAGTTAGTCAAATAAAGAAACAGTTATATGATGTTACTATGTATAAATGGTCATAAATGATATTAAATTTAAATTTTTTTTAGATAATATTTTTTTAAATAAGAATATATTAGTTTATTATTAAGAAGCCCAAATTATACATTTCAGAATTGATCACTTATATAATAATATTTAATAATATATTATATTAAAATTATGCCAATAGTGATCTAAAACATTAGCAATAGCTATTATAATAATAATTATTAATTTATATATATTAATTATATTATTTTTATTAATATATATTAATACTAGTATCAGTGCCCCCTACCTCTAAACTGTCATCAACCCGCTGACCTTAGTGAGTGCTTAGAAAAATAACATTATTATATAACATATAATTTTCAGTGCCATTATTAATATATTAAATAATACAATAATTATATATATATATATACTCTATATAGTAATATAAGTATAATATATATAAATAATTAATATATATACTAATATTAATAAATATAATAATATAACTATAAATATATAATAGTACAAATAAACAGACATATACTTAAATAAGTAATATATAATATCTATATCTATATTATGTAATATATAATAATATATATAATAATATAATATTAATATAATATTTAATATATAATCATATTACATATACTATATATATATTATATAAATATTTCAATATATTAATATATTAATTAATTATATAATAATATTAATACTATAATATATTATTTATATATATATAAATAATTACTATATATAATATATATACTATAATAATATATATATTAATATTTAATATAATTATAATTTAATATATATATATATATACTTATAATTAATATAAAATATAATTAATATATATATATATATTAATATATATATAGTATATATACATATAATAATATAATACTAATATATATAATAAATAATTAATATATATATATATTATTAATTAATATTAATATTATTATATATAACTATATATAATATATATATAATAATATATATATAGTATAAATATAATTATTAAATATATAATAATATTAATATTTTATATATATATAATATAGGTAATATAGTATTAATATATATATCGATGTATATATATAATATATGAATATATAGTTGGTTATATATAATAATATATATATATAATATAAATAATATATAATATATAATATATATTATAATATATATTATATATTCATATAAATTATATATAATATTACAAATGCATAATTTTTAATATAGATAAAATGGGTTATTTCATTTTTATCAATTATTTATTATTTGTAAATTGTATTAGATAAATAATAAATATGTATATTATATTTAAATTATATAATATAAATATATATAAGTATAATTAATTATTCATTATTATACATCATAGTATATACATATATATACTATCACAGTATATATATATGATATATATATATACTTATATATAATATATATATATATATATAGATATAAATATATATAATATATATATATATATAATATTATATATATAATAATATATAATATTATATATAATATATACATATATATATATATAATATAATATACTATATATACATATATATATTAAATAATATAATAATATATTAAAAGGAAGGTTGAAAGTAAATTTAACATTTAAGAGTAAAGGTCATACAGTAAAGTGAGTCGAGAGAGTCACAGCTTGAAGTCTTGTTAGATAGCAAGGAATTGGATCAAATATCAGATTCAAATATTTAGGGTTATATGTTGATAAAAGGGACGTGAGCATGATAAAGTAAAAGTAGAAATTGTGTATGATAAAAAGTGGGGGTGCGTGCAATTCAAAATCATATAAGTCGAATGCTAAAGACTAAGTCCTTGAGCTGCCGCTAGCAAATAGATTTGAGAGTTATCTTGGTACCTGATTTAAATTACAAGATAGAGAAACTATCGAAATGATATAAGAGGCTATAGATCTAAAGGAAACAATGTTTTTCAGTTGCATAATCTTAAGATGAAGTATAAAGGTGGGGAAGAACTTGATAAAATTCAGAGGAAAGCGCAATAAGGATTTGTTGAAGCGTGTGACGCGTGAAAGCGTAATATGACGAGAATAACACGAGAGTAACCATTGAGAAAATTATAGTCATATGGAAACGGAAGTGATATGACGAGTTCGTTTGAAAAAAAACACGATTCGCATAGTGGCGAGTCTGCGGAATCGATTCAGTCGAACCAAAGAAAAACGGAATTGACTTCAGTAAAGGAAAAGTCTGAAAGAAAAGACAATGTGAGTCTTGTTAAGAGCGAGAAAAAGTTTACATAATAGGAATGACATGACCGCTATTTGTGAGGGGGTAGATTTGCAAGCCTCGCGGTAAACAAAAGACTTGAACTTACATGAACGAGATTCATTAGGCGAGAGTCCGTCGCCATCATCGGAACAGTACCTATGGCGAGATAATTTTCCTCTGACTGCCGACGAGTTGTCTCCGCTTAAGGAGTATGAGAGGACTTAGGTGAAAGGGCTTTCTTTTTGACTTATTCAGTGTTCTCATCTTCTATTTTTCTGTTTTTCCAGTGACTATGCTATCCACTTCACCTTGCCAAACTGCACGGAATAGGATAAGTTGGTATCGAATCTATGAGACAGTATATACAAATGATCATATAAATTCAATATAATACTATAATATATATATATATATATATATATATATATATATATTATATCATAAATATATATAGTATATAATATATATATAATAGTAATATAAATACTAATATATATATTTTTATATATATAAAGATAATATTATATAATATATATTTATATATATAATATAAATATATAATATATATATACTATATATATAATATATATTATATAAACTTATATATAATCATATATATAATAAATAATACTATATATTAATAATATATAGTATTTATATAATATATATATACGATAATCATATATATATAAAATATAGATATATAATGTATAAATATATATACTCATATATATATATATAATATAATAATATATATATATAATATATATAGCTATATATACTAATATGTATATATATATATATATATATACATATAATACTAATACTATATAATATACTAATATATACTTTATTAATATATATATATATATATAAATAAATATATAAGTATATATATATATATAATATATAAGTATATAATAATATATAAAGCTATACTAAATAGATATAATATATATATATATATAATATATAAACTAATATATAATAATTCATTAATAATATAACTATCTATTTGTTACTTTACTTTAAATATTATACGTTATCTATTATATATACATATATCTAATATCTCTATATAATATAATATTCATACTATATCATTAAATTAAGTATACATATCAATACAATTGGATCAGAACAGAGCTCAGCTTAACTAATTATCTTATTGTTATTCATATTTTATTACCTCATATTTACTTTTTATCTCACTTTTATTACCAATTTTATCACCACTTAATTCTATATCTACTTTTTTTTATTATTTTTTATTATTATATCTTCATTATGATATTATATTAGAATATTTTATATTCCTTGTTCAATAAATAACTTAGATTTTACTTACAATTCTAACCCTTTTCTCCTAAATTTTCTATAATATTAAACGTTCACAAGCTCAGTGGTCTCCACCCTATTTAAATGATCACGCGTATACCCGTCTAAAGTAGAAATGAATACACTTCACATCAAATAAATAGATTGTAATCCCACTAACTCGGCCTGCTCACTACTAACAACTACTAACTAATTACCTATCATATTAAATATTATATTAATCTATATAGAATATTCATTAAATTATATTACAATGCGGCTTTTGAATTATTAATCTTATCTATTAATCTATATATCTATATACATATATCTTATCATATCATCACTTGATAAATGTTACTATCGTATAATAATATAATAAATTAATATATATTATATATCAATCTATATATACTAATATAAATATAATAATATACATATAATTATTTATATTAAATAAATATCTACTATAATATATATATATATCTCATCTATATAATACATATAAATATAAATAATACCACTTCGCGGCACAACTTTCAATTGCAAATTCACTCCAATCTTACTACAACTGAGTCAAACTTTATATTCACTTTTGGGTAAATTATTTATACGCCTAGAGGCTTTTTAGTGTGATTTATTCATTATGATGATTACACATAGTTACTATCACAACAACTTCGGAGTGTATTACGACTCTATTTATGTAACATCCCATGATGTATAATGGGATAACTATAGCTATACCAAATATCTTCTAAGCAAAGCTGACCTACCTCTCAAGACGACCTAGATGGTATCTACTAAGTCAAATCAGTATATTTATATAGTAGGTTACCTAACCCACTCACGTACTCCGAGTGAGTCCCAGTAATAGCTCAATTATCGTCACTGTTTCACACGGTGTCCTGCGATCAAACACTCTCACACGTTACCGCAATAACACACGCGCTCGTCCTGTATACACACGACCATAGAGCTAAGAATATGCATATATTCTTGTTCTTGTCTATGTTAAGCCTATCACGCACTCTTGTATATATTTCGCACACAACGCGACTACACCCTGCTCACACACTGAAGTAGAACTCCCTTTCCATTGTATTAAATAGGTACACATATTTACCAAAAGGTATCAGTCATAATTATTCAACTCGCCGGCAAGCAGAACATTATATGCAGAGAATAAAGTGTAACGTCCGAATAAACTTTCAAAAACCACTCTAGCAGAATATGAAATAAAAATAATAATAATATTAATCACTATATGAATTAATAAATAACAAATAATAAGTCACACTGATATATTACAACCAATAAGTAAGTTACATGACCATACAGTGCCATCATACCTGAATATCTAAGGTACCACTAATATCTCAGAGAAGCGTTGCGAAATTTTCAAGTTCTCACAAAATAACGAAACAATTCAATGGCGCTTGGAGCCACTATCACACGAAATATAAAGTCTAGAGTATTAACAACACAATAATAATGTAAACTCATCAACAAGTAACATGGTACACGTGTCCGTGCGAACAATTAGAGAAATGAAGTAGAGATGATAATAAATGATAATAAATCGAGTGATAGAAATACATCACATTATATATAGTGAGAGTGAGAGAGAGTGAGATAAATTTAATAATATATGTCAATCTAAATATAATCTAATCACACACCATGGAATTATATCCTTAATTAGACCATAAATAATAAATAATAATACAGGTTAACCAACAAAATGAAAATATTGATAGATGATAATGATTAATGATAATGTGGATGCACAACAGAAATTTTGTATATATGGGTGAGTCAACACCCACAGCACATCATTGATCAATCTCAGATTGAGAAGTCACAGAAGACAACACACCATCACACTCATAAAAATCACCACTCTGAATAATTCATATTGAATAAGTAAATAATAATAGATAATACCTTCAACAGATTAGATTAATAATATAAGATTAATAAACATAATAATAAATTACATAATAATAATAATCAAGTTACAAATTACTAAATTTAAGATAATAATATTTACAAATTTATATTATATATATACACACTACATATATATATAACATCAACTGAACTAAGTAAATAAACACTCAATCAACAAAATAGATCTGTAACTCAAATAAACTAAGTACACAATAATTAATATAAATACATGAAATTAGGAGACAATACACTCAATGAAATTAACTAATAAACTTATATAATGAATGGGAAAAAGCATATGCGTTGACTTAGTATAAAACGTCGAATTGTAATCCACTCAACCTGTTTTTGGATATTTCTAGATTTGGGGAGCCACGAGTGATGTGAAGACCCCAAGCGATGAAAACTGCACCACAACATGACCTCAATCTCCCTAACTGTTATCGCGTTTGCTCATAACCGTATACGCTTTTTTTGCAAGATCGCCACAAATGCATTTGTAGTCATCGATTCATTTCACCTGGCATTTCAAATCATCTCACAGCCTAATGGGACATAAAAATCTATATGTTGTATATAAATAAGACACAGTCTATGATCTCATTGATCAACTATCACTCCTCATTTATATACACCCTTATTACTTTAGTGTCATTTATCATAACACTCATCTTATGTATATAAATTTATTCTTTTATTAATTTAGTCTCCTATTACCACACTATTATTACTTTACTCTCCATTAAAGAACAAAGTTTTATGCGATATATGCTACCTTATTCTATTCTATACTCTTGATTAGTGTCATCACTTCACTTAACGTTACTGTGATTAATAGACACCAAAAATTAATCCATAATAATCCCTAAGCTTACCTTATCCAATTTTATCCATCCCTCCTTTATGATATGAGTTATATTATTATTATTTATAATATATTCGGTTTAATTATGCTAATTCTTATCAGTTTATGACTCAATGCCATAAATATCTATATCTTCTTAATCAATTATAATCAATTATGTTTATGTATCATCAAATTTATAACTTAATTAATATTATAATAATATATTCGTGTTAGTATAAGAAAATAGTTACCTAATATTATCTAATTATTATTATACTACTATATATACTTTAACTATAATATTTTTTTGATAGTATCTAATTATTCAATTAATTAATTATCCTATTTATTATCTAAGTTTCCCCTTACAATATAATTTTACTTTATTTTATATTTATAATCAAATATATATTATTATTACTTATTAATTATTATTAAGTTATTTAATGAGTTATTGATTAATTGTTATTTTCTATTAATAATATATTACATTTAATATATTTCTAATTCTATATATACTTATATTTTTATTCTTCATTAAATTGTCTAAGGGGATTTCAATTTATATAATTATATATTTTATTCAAGTACTTGTTAAAAGATTCTGGTTTATGAAAGTTATGTAAGACAGGTAAATTATAGTTTTTAGAAATGTCTTTGATTAAAAAATTTAAGTATGACAAAAGTTATAATGAATAGGTAAAACTGATTTAGTGATATTACTACTCATTGCATTTTTACAAGCGTATAATTAAATAAATACAATATTATTAATATTTTAATAGGTGTTATATAATTAATATCTCTCTCACTGACTAATCATAATAACATAATAAACAAAGACTAATCTCATTTAACTCGCTCATAATGATTATGAAATATCACAATTCATTATGGTATATAATAGTAACCCAATAGTCTTACTACGGTACTCACCACTCATTTAGAGAGACCACTGATTATTATAGATGACAATCT
>JABUQX010064660.1:27500-49239 GCA_015478945.1 Trachelipus rathkii
ACTAAAAAGTGAGAGAAATATAGCAAAAGAGCTAGAAAAGTGCCAGAAATATATCAAAAAGACTAAAAAAAGGTTCAGGAAGGTAGCTGAAGACTAGAAAGTAGGTAAAATCATAAAAATATACCGTCAGGTTGCCAGATTTAGCGACAAATCTGGCACCTGCCGGTTTCCATCCCTACACTACTTATATAAACGAACCGAGATACTCAAAGTCCTTTAATTAATAGCAATTAATCTTAATCAGTGTGTGTGAATGAAAGATATGTCACTTTGTCATTTATTAAACATTTAAAATATGCAATATGAAATTCAACAAATTAAATATGATTAGTGCCGTTATATGGGCATAATATAAGCGTATAATTTAACTAAATAATTGTCGTAAATTATAACAATGTCAATATATAAACCCAGACTGACTAGTCATAACACTATCTCTCACTTGAGAGGTTAGATAACAATCTTCAGCACGACCTCTCGCTAAGAAGGGTCGGCACACAGTCCTGAGTTTGGCTTTTGCTCCTTTCGGATTCAAACCAATTATATTCAAATCTCTGGCACCTCCCACCTGAGGGGGGAGTAGATGCCTTAACTGTTTCTTCAATGCTATGGATTCGCTTAGTTACAAGGGCTGTTATATAGAGGTTCACCAATGATCGTAATAGATGTACACGGATGAGGTATGCAAGCTAGCCTCGTACATAGGTGTACATCACACTATGACATACATGCTAATGTCTTACATGACCGTCCCTATCACCTTTAATTACCTGTCCAGAATTGGTGACCTTGGAGATATAAGAGATGGGGTGCCTACAAGCAGTTGTGAAGCAACTGATTATCGCTGTCCTCCATATCTTCCATCCTCGCCTTCTAATTTTTACAATAAATTCAAAGGAAAGAGGAAGGAAAAATAGATCAAATTACTACTCGAGGAAGGGTAAAGAACTACAATATATATGAATCAATAATACACCTTTAACAAATTTTTAATTTGTTCTCGTATTAATTACAATATGAACGTCTTTAGCTTTCTTCAAGGGACATTCATCATAATTTCTCACCCCCAACTTTCTCTTTTTTTTCATTTCTCCTTTTCAGATCTTTCATTAGGAGGAGATTTAACTAGATTATAATATATTTTCATATTTCTGAGGTTTTCTACCACAACGTTATCTCCTTTTATCAGATGAGCATTATTATTTGTTACTTTTACCACACGGTATGGCCCATGGTATTTTGCTTGAAGTTTACCGGTATTGTACTGTTGATTTTTAACTAACATATATTTTGCCTCTTTCAAGTTCTTAGGCATAAATATGTTCCTGTTCCGTAGATTTGTTCTATTTGCGAGTGGTTTAGCTATCAATCCTGCGAGTTTTTCAATGTAATTATCATATGACATTGGCCGATCTGGCACTTCTGTATTTAATAGAACACCAGGTATATTCACATTTTGTCCAAATAAGATCTGACTTGGGCTTATACCACTTACTGGGATCGGCGCTTGGCGAATAGCGAAGAGCGCAAATAGAAAGACATCTAACCATTTTTGGTTTTTCATCTCAGGTTCCACCAGCATAGCTCTTATGCAACCTAACAGGGTCTTGTGAAAGACCTCGGATTTCCCATTTGATGCAGGTGAATAACTTGCAGTGGTGTAATGAGAGGTACCAATTAGCCGGCACACACACTCAAATAAGTGTGACATCCAATTTGCTCCCTTATCTGTCACAAAATTGTCTGGTACGCCTGTAAAGGGGAATATTTCGTGGACTAATACTTTAACTACTGTTTTTTTTTGTTATATCCTTGATGGGGTAGGCCCATACATAATGACTGTAGCTATCGACGAGGGTCAATAGGTATTTATAACCATGGCACGGACTCATCATAATTATATCTGCATTTAATGTCTCAAATTTATAACTGACTTCTTTGTATTTTCCAAAGGCGGGGTTTATTTTTCTCCCTACTTTACTAATTTGGCACTGGGGGCAAGTTCTCACAATATTTTTAACCCTTTTGTTCATGCTTTGAAAAATAAATTCGGCCTTTACTGCAGTTAAACAGTGGTTAATTCCAAGATGACCACGCAGGTGCGTCATCTTTATTATCTCATCAATACACTCTTCAGGCAGTATTATTCTGGCATAATTTAAGGATATATCTACATATTTCATTTTTATCATACCAGAATTTTTGTTTCACAATATTTAGTGAACTTTTATCTAATGTTTATCTAATAGTATATATATTATATATATATATATATATATTATATATATATATATATATATACTTATAATATATATATATATATATATATATATATATATATATATATATATATATATTATATATATATATATATATATATATATATATAATCGTTTTCTGTTTATCACAAATATCTCTGTAATTGATTTTTTTATGAATTTATTTATAATTTCTCTATGTGTTTTACCGCAGCTGGTAATTTATAGTTTTTATTTCACTCAAATTTTTATCTATTTTAATGCACAGCCCGCTGATCTTTGAGATGTTTATTCCACTTTTCTAACAACTCAGCTTCTATTGTTAAGCGATCATCAATCTGAATTTGACTTTTTTCTACATTTAAATCCTTTCGCAGATCGGAATGCGAAGCATTTGAAAAAGGTTTCTCTGTGGCATTTAAAGAGATTAAATCTCCTTCATTCACATGGTTTATAGCTTTGGCGCGTGTGTCCGTGTCGTAAACATTCCATTCTGGTTGTCTCTTTAAATTCCTTTAGGCTGCAGACTGCTTTCGTAGTATTTGGAGCTTCATTCACGTATATTACAGATTCAGGTCTGTTTCCTGGCTTCTGATTGACCGCCACGCTTTTTGGCGTTTTTCGTTTCTGTATCATAAGCGCCGTGATTGACTGAGAGAATTGGTAGCTCCTCCCCTTTTTCAGTTTGCAGGATTTCAATCTTTTTTGCATAGTTCTGCATTTCCAATAATGTGGTTTTTCAATAGATATTCAGAGAGGGGATTTATCTTGCTATTTATCAGCTTCCAAGAGACTTGATAAGTACTCAATAAGTTAAGTTGACGTATTTCTCTCACGTTTTGATTCTTCGAGTCATTTATCCGATTGTATTTCGATATCAATTTCCGAGATTGTGTATGAATAGTAATCTCGCGACCTATTAAGAGGTATCCGTATTTTCTTAATAATTTATTCAAACAGACCAATAAATAATTTGCTTGCATGATCATATTTTTGCTCGGTGGATCATAAAACACTACTGAAGAAGGGAATGGATCAGTTTTCTTCTTCATCTGCCATGATTGCACTTGCAACCGCATTTGCAGTTGCATTGATTATGATTTTGATGGGACCTGATGCTCTTGGATAAGTCAACGTACAGGCGTGTTTTATTGCGTTTTTAGCATTTTCAAAAGCTTTTTCGGCGAGCATATTCCATTGTATTCTTTGCCTTGAATATGGTTTGCCACGCAAAAATGCGGTGAGTGGCGAGATGACGTCCGACAAGCAAGGAAGACTGCTCCTGTAGAATCCTATTTTCCCGAGAAATGCTCTCAGTTCTCTTATTGTTTTTGACTTATCCGACTCTATTATATCTTTCACTTTATCGGTGTTTGGATTCACCCCTTTTCGTTTATTGTAGAGCATAGATAATCAATTTCTTTTTCAGCTATTTTGCACTTCGCTAGACTTAAACTGATATACAGGTATTGGAGTCATTGCAGCACTTTTTCAAGGATAATTTTATGTTTTTATGTTACAGTATAATTAAAATATAGTCCATATACACGTGGACATGATATACATCTTGTAGGAGGATATTCATCATCCTTTGAAAGACGAAGGGTGCGCTGACATAACCAATCGGGAGACAGGTGTAAATATATGTAACCAAATTACAGGTGATGGTAAAATATTTTTCTCTTTCTGCGGCTAGGGGGATGGAATAGAAGGCTTGAGTCATATCTATACATGTAAAGTATTTACTGCCTTGTAACATAAATATTGCATCTTGCAAATTTGGAAGACCCAAGGTATCAGGTTCAGACCTTTTATTTAACTCTCTAAAGTCCGATATCAATCTAACTTTGTTATTTCCTTTATCCAAAACAGACAATGGAAAAGCCCAAGGAGAGCTTGTCCTTTTTAAGACACCTGTTGCAAGTAAATTATTATTAGTTTCTCTGATCTAGTTTGTGAGTATAACTTATGCGGGATTTTCTGGGCAGCATTCTGATTGGTGAACCTTTTACATTAGCTTTATAAGGATAAACCTCCGCTAACTCTTCTAATACTCGTACAGGCATAGCTGCATCATCTTCATTTGCAGTTATATTTCCATCTTTGTTTACTAATGCGGTGCTGGTGCCACCTATTTTACCTTTATATTATTCAAAAATTTCAGCCCATCATTTCTTTTGTTTTAATTTTATATGATTATTTTCAGTTATATAGGGGTTGAGAAACATCTTTATATTTCATTAATATATCATTAAAGAATAGAGAGCTATTAGGCAAAGTAGGAGAGGTGGGAGGATGAGTTTCAGTATGAGACAGAGTGTCTTTCGAAGTTGCATGTACATGCTTATTATTAAAATCTATATCCCTATTCAACTTTATAGTATGATTAGATAATGGGTCCAATTAAAATATCGTGTTTAAAATCTATCCCTAATTCGCAATGTTTAAAAAAAAGGTAGCCCCAAAATGTTAATATTTACATCCGAAACATAAAATTTATCAACATATTTCCTATTCAAATTTATATCAAATTCTACATTTATTACATTATAAATGGAAATTTTAGTATTGTTTACAGCTAACATATGACCTATTGGCGGGTTTCGCCTTGCAATCTCATCTGCTCGTAAAATATTGAGTTCGCTGCTTGAGTCAATAAGGTAAACTCTCTTATTTAAAACATCATAAACTTTATATAGCTTTAGGTTGGAAATCTCACAAACTTTTTACAAGGTACATTACCGTAATTTTGTAATCCGACATTGCCATCTTTATTCTTGTTTCGATTTCCTTGTCTTGTAATAACATTTATTTGAGTCATAGTTCAGATCTGTGTGACAGAACACTGTGGTGCATTTACTTATGTGGTAAATTTCTTTAATACTGTCTTGTTCAATTTAGCAGGCCAGGGCCTCTAATAATTCACTGCCGTTAAGTTAATTTTTATTTTCAACATTTTCTTTATTTTTCTTTATTTTTTGTTTTCAATTTTCTTTATTATTATTATATTATTATTATTATTATTATTATTATTATTTATTTATATTATTATTATTATTATTATTATTATTATTATTATTAATTCAGTTGATTTTTTGTATTAATTTTGTATTAATTTTTTTCTATATTAATTTCTGTATTTAACTTCTGCATTAATTTCTGTATTAAATTCAGTATGATTTTCAGTATTTATATTTGCTACATTTTCAGTATTTTTCCTATCTATATCATTATTGTAGTTATTCATAATTTCCACCGTAGGGTGGAACGTGACCTTCCTATTCTTCGAGCAGATTTTTTCACGGCTGTTCAGAGATGCTATTTGAAACGACTTTCTCAAGCGTTTCCCTGTTGGGAGTTTGAGTTTTGTGAGGCATTTCTCCCTCCATTTGGGGAGAGTAAGGGGTACATTGGGAAGTCCTCGCTCTCGCATCTATATACTTTATGGAGGAAACGGTCATGATAATAACAGAGACCCTCTGTGGCTCCATTTAAGGTGTTATTTTCAAATCTTGGCTGTCTGGCTTGGCTTCGGCCTCGACGCGAATTTCGTTCGTCAACTGGCTGTTTTCTTTCTTGGGTCATCTGACAGATGGAACTCGCCATCTCCTTAACAGCTTTCATAAGTTCAGTCAGCTGGGTCATGATTTTCTCTTGAGCGTCGAAGGTGGAGTCAAGTTTCCTCTCTTGTTCACGCGAGAGAGTTTGTCTGTTTGGTGAGGCAGGCTCTGAGATGTCTGTTCTTCCCCGTATGTGATTCACATTTCCCCAATATGTCTCCTCTCGGGGGGGGGGGTTGATAATCCCGTTCTCTTCGGATGAAATTTTTACACAAATCATCAGCCACTCGCGCCATTCTGTGCATATGATTTTCTTCTGCGAGTGTGTTTAAGCTCATCTGTATGTTTGATGGAAGTTCTTCGAGGAAGAGTTTGATAGCAAATTTGGGATTATTTTCTAAAATCAAGTCAAAATTTTTGTGTCCCAGAACCTCTTTCACTCTATTTAGGTATTCGCTCGGAAGTTCTTCACGCCTCATTCCCTTTTTAAATACGTCTCTGACGCATTGCCTAAGGGCGGGCATGTAGGCATTTTCGATGTCATCCAAGAGTAACTGATATGCATTTTATTTCAGCGGAAAGTGGATTTTGGATACCAGCGCGTTTGGCAGAACGGATGCTAGCAGGCGAACTCTTTCATGGCTATCATTAATATGATTTAACTTGAATATTGCAGTTGTGGCACTCAGCCAACTGAGGACTCCATATGGATCAAAGGGAGGTAGTTGGTTTGATGTTAAGTGACTATATGTTTTTCGAGGAGACTTATTTTCTATTTGAAGCCTTGCTTTTGTTGTTGACCGAGGGCTTGATGATCCTGAAGAGTCAAAGTATTCAGACTCAGAGGAGGGAGGTCGAGAGTCTCTCTCCATAGGGGATTGAGCAATTTGTGGGGAAGGTGATTTTCTATTCCCATTTTTTTCAAGGGAGTGGCCTTCGAGCGACTGGTCTTGAGTCTTTGTGAAAGTTTTTTTGTAGCTACCATCGTTTGAACAGTTAACAAAGGACTTTGTTTAAACTTGAAGCATTTTAAGCCTAACTAAAAGTTTGTTGGGGCTTTTAAGAATGTTTGGGCGGGTTGGGTATTTTCCCGCCGGTTTACTTTTATGTTACGACTTTATTACTTATTATAGTTTATTTTATTTCAACTATTTTACAATTTACAGAGTGTAAATTTTCACGTTACATTAATTGATTGACACAAGTTTATAAGTTTTTTCGGTTTTTAGACACAAATCACAATTTTGATTTATTTCGCATCGTTAAGATTAACTCACACACACACTGATGGGAATTTTTGAATACACAGTTAATTATTAAGATTTCCTGACTCTAGATCAGAGGGTTTTTAATTACAGGTAATTCATTTTGTCACTCACAGGGGACACCAGAAGTTTTGGACCGAGATACTCAAAGTCCTTTAATTAATAGCAATTAATCTTAATCAGTGTGTGTGAATGAAAGATGTCATTTTGTCATTTATTAAACATTTAAAATATGCAATATGAAATTCAACAAAGTAAATATGATTAGTGCCGTTATATGGGCATATATAAGCGTATAATTTAACTAAATAATTGTCGTAAATTATAACAATGTCAATATATAAACCCAGACGCAATAGTCATAACACTATCTCTCACTTGGGAGGTTAGATAACAATCTTCAGCACGACCTCTCGTTAAGAAGGGTCGGCACACAGTCCTGAGTTTGGCTTTTGCTCCTTTCGGATTCAAACCAATTATATTCAAATCTCTGGCACCTCCCACCTGAGGGGGGAGTAGATGCCTTAACTGTTTCTTCAATGCTATGGATTCGCTTAGTTACAAGGGCTGTTATATAGAGGTTCACCAATGATCGTAATAGATGTACACGGATGAGGTATGCAAGCTAGCAACTCGTACATAGGTGTACATGCACACTATGCCAACATGCTAATGTCTACATGACGTCCCTAAATACTTTAATTACCTGTTCCATATATATATATATATATATATATATATATATATATATATATATATAATATATATAATATATATATATATTATATATATAGTATATATTATATATATAATATATATTATATATATATATATATATATATGGGCGTATACAGAGAGGCAGGGGGCACTTGCTCCCCCCTAAATCTTGGCGAATTAAAAAAAATGAACTTAAATGTTTGCCTAGGCCACTTAATGATAAAGGGTTTATTAGAAAAAAAACTCATGAAATAGTATTGCTATTTTCCTTACAAATATGATAAAAATCATTGAAGGGTTAGAAATCGTCAAAGGAAGGCAACAATTAAAGAAGATAAACAGCTTTTCTATTATACTGTTCGGCAACAAGACCCAATTTCATTATTACCTCTTTCGTAATAGACAAATATTTTGCTTTAGTTGAACCAGTGGCCAACAGTATTCAAACAAAAAATGACCTTATATATACAACGGTAGACAGAAGGTCCAGAGACAGATTTATAGATTCAAATAACCAAATTGCAACCTTTGATCATGTTCAAAGAATTTGGAAAGTTGTCAAAGACTACTGCAAACTGCTGATCAAATAATTGCTGATCTGCTCTTATCCACCAATGTTATTACTGCTGAGTTCTTAGTAGAACTTGTACCACCTAGAATAGTACAATCCCAACAACATAAAGCAAATCCTCCTCCTAAAACTACTGCTGAATATTGGAAGCATTCTGTACTTGTGCCTTATCTTGAATCACTTTCACCCTCTTAAGAGACTAGATTTTCATAAAACAACCTGCCAGCATTTCAACTTTTCATTTGCATTCATTTCTTATGTTAGTTGCTCCCGTAGGCAGTTTATGATCTTGCTATCAACATAATTCATACATAAACTGACGTATGGTATACCTTGTGGCTGGATAAAAACAATGGAAAGCAAAAGTTGAAAGACTTGGAACGTACTGAAGTCATTAAAGAAGCCGATTCCTTTTTTCATCAAACCTGTCTATTAATTGTACTTGTGCTAACATGTTCAACAAGTACCATTGAAAGGTTTTACAGGCAACTCTTGCGAAGAGTAAGAGTGTTGGCTAGGAGGGAACACAGATGAAGGCGAAGACAGGGGGCTTATGGGACTATGCTAGGTGATATTCATAGAATATTATTAGTAAGGGAAAAAATAAACAAATTGGAAACAAATGTAATTGCGAAATTTACTGAAAATCCAAGGCGTCTAATGCTAGTTTATACGTTTATATAGATTTAATATTAGTTACCACTCAGGACTCAGTACTCGCCAACCTTCATAAATATTACTTTACTTTTTTCAAATAGGGTATGGTTTTTTTTTAACTCACCGTCGGGTGACGGCACTAAAGATGATTGTAATTACGGAACTGTTGATAGAGGCTTGTTATTTTTTATTTATTGTTATAAGCTTGAAATAGGACTTTGCATATGCCTAAGTTAATTGTGTTATTACCCTTTTGTGAAAGTGGGAGAAGTGCGAGGTCGTGGAGCAAGGTGAGAACAGTAGAATCGACTCAACGCTTTGCTAGCCTTAAGGATCGAAATCCTGCTAAAGAACGACCACAGCAGCAACGAGCGGAACAGCACCAGGCACACACATGCACACACACACAGATTTATGTATATATGTATATGATATAAAGGATATATTATATATATTATAAATATATATATATATATATATATAAGGTATAGGGTAGTATAGTATATTGATATGTAGTAGTATAGTATATATGGTAGTATAGATATATGTGAGTATAGGAAGTATAGTATAGTATGGTATAGTATAGGTAGGTATATATAGGGAAAATTAAAATAAAACTATATAGGTATATATATATATACTACTATATATATATATATATATTATATATATATATATTCTATATATATATATATATCACTCAAAAACCTTTGCCCTGGATGAGATGGGGTGAAATCCTGGCTTACGCCTGGTGGTATAGTATGATATATAGGGTGACTAGTATATAGGTAAGTATGTATAGGGGTAGGTATATGGGTTAGTATAGTAGGTGATATATATATAGTATAGTATATTATAATATTATATATATATATATATTATATATATATTATATAATATATATATATATATATATGGGCGTAGGCAGGATTTCCTTTAGGGGGGGGCAAAGACTGTGTGTGATTTTATCTATTTATTACATTAAATTGAATATATATACATCTGTAATATTGGATATTACAAATATTAATATATATTATATAAGCTGTAACATGTATATTTGAATTTCTTTTCACATACTGGAGGATTCCAGCGGAGAATAGCTGTCAGAAAGAAGCTAGCTGTATAAAAGCACACAGCTAGTTGACTTCATGCCAATGTGAAAAACGAAAATTTTAATTCTTACCCTTAAAATGTATCGTTTATATAAACTGTTTAATCTGTATTTTCAGAATTAATTCTATGATTGATATATCTTTTTCACGTTTTTCAACTAATAATCCTTTAAAAATGTCGTCTGGCAAAACTATAAGGTTCATTTTTTTATATCGCCAAGATTTTTAGGGGGGCAAGTGCCCCTGCCTAGCCCATAATATATATATATATATTATATATTCGTATATATATAATATATACTATATATATATATATTATATATATATATAATATTATATTATATATATATATATATACAGAGGTGGGCATCGTTACTGCAAAAAAGTAGTACCGTTATCGTTACTCCCCTTTACTCGGAAAAAGTAGTTGCGTTATCGTTATTCCGTTTTTTGGAAGGGAAAGGAACGAAATTGCCGTTACTCCGTTACTTTTAGCTTTTCAATATGACATTAATTACGGTATCTTAAGCAATAAAAATGAATTATCATATCTATTAAAAAACATGCCCTCATGTAAGACCCTACCGCACTCAGACTTAGTCCCTTTGCTCCACCAACGATTAAATTGCTCCAGCCACCTTCCTGCTCATTCACAACTTTCCTACACACTCTGCATCATCTGTTCCCTTTTCATCCAATATATATACTAAATATTTAAACCCAGACACTTGTTCCAGCTGCTCACCATCTAACACTAACTTTCACACTGGAGGACTGTCCTCCCTTACAACACAACCATAACTTATCTACGTCTACCTTCAAACATCTTCTTTTTTAACCACTTGCAAATCTCTCTAACCAATCCTCTCAAACTCTCTCAGAATTCGCCACATAAAACCAAATCATCCGTATATAATAGGTAGGGCATCCTCCGCTCTCTTCCATACTCCATCATTCTAACCGAGATTGTGGAGTCGGAGTCGGGGAGTCGGTAATTTTGAAGAGAGTGGAGTCGGAGTCGAAAGCGGTGTCGGAGTCGGAGTCGGAGTCGAAGTCGCAGTCGCAGTCGCAGTCGCAGTCGCAGTCGCAGTCGCAGTCGCAGTCGGTAATTTTGAAGATGGTGGAGTCGGAGTCGGAAAATTTTGAAATGACTCCACAACACTGATTCTAACACCATCCCTGACATCCAACCTCTAAGTTCTTTCATAAACCCTAATCCCATTTACAAATTGGAATTAAAGCACAGTCACATCCCTGCTACTCCGCTATTATATTAAAATAAATCACTTTGAACTCCATATCATTCTTACACAATTCACTTTCAACTCCATATATACTTTTGATTCCATTCAGAAGATTACCACCAACACCATATATCAATAACACCTGCCATAGAGCCCCGTATTAATCATTTCATACGCCTGTTTGCAAATACAAAAAGCCTAAATACAATTTATTCTTCTACTCCCTCATTTTCTCAATCATTTTGTTCATTGCATGATTTTGACACAAACATCTCTACCACTTCTAAAGCCACCCTGTCTGGTTCTTCACAATCAGTTCTTCAGTCACTCGACGCATTCTTTCGACAAATATAAGTATATATCTTCCCTACACCACTCATAAACTTATTTCCCTATAATCCTACTATTACCCTTATCCCAATTTACCCTTATATAAGGGTACTATTGCATGCTCTCCTCCAATCCCTCGGAACTATGCTCTCCATAAACATTTTGTTACACAACTTCACAACTTCCAAATCTAATCAATCCCATCTCGCCTCCGTTCTTGATCATCTTACACACCGGTAATTTCATCTATTACCTGCGATTTACCATTCTTCAATTTCTCGCTCTACCATTACCTCCTCCTTACATAATGACCTCATACCTCCAAAATACCTATTCCTTGCAACCATCAGCACATCACACCTCTTCATTGCTGCCTAATGTTTGCCAGATTTTGAAGTGCTCCCACCACACTCTAGTCACATCATCTCATCAGTTACGAAGTCACCATCCCTATTTATTTATTCTATGCAAATTCCCCTTATTCCTTTTATATATATATATATATATAATATATATTATATAAATATTTATATATATATATATATATATATATATTACATATTATATATATTATACTATATATATACTACGTACTATATACTTGAGTGAAATAAGCCCTTGGGCATATAAGAAGAGTTTCTTTATTCATACATTTAAAAACTTACCCAACTAAATCAAGATCAACGAATATGAGTACATAATGATAGTTTTAACTTTGTTAAGCTTCGTCTAACACAGATTTGAAAGACTTCTGATTGCAGAATTGGAAATACAGGAACTAAAATATTTAGGTTTACATTAAGAACTAAACGAAGAAAGCATTGGTTGTTAGTTGTTTACAGAATTTTCCTCTTACGTCCTTTAAGAGGTTTGAAGTGAGGGCAAAATAGAATTCTGAATACTGTCCATTTTAATATCTCGCCGCGATTTTGTTTGAAAATTTTTCGTATTAATGAGAATAAGTAACTGATTCTATGTATTTTGTTTTGTTTAATGTGACTGCAAAATTTTATGGGGGAAGAGGCATCCTGTAAATTGATTTTATGGTTCTTAAATTGCTCGATGTGTGGTTAAATGCAGAGTTTTCGGTATGCTGCCAAATGAAATAAAGCATATAAAGTTTCTTCTTGGAAAAATCAAGTTTCTTCTTTTTCTCTTCGACATATACCTCAGGGCAATCAAAACAAGGTATCTTATAGATACCCCCATTTTGAGCAAGTATGAATACATCAAATTGGATTTAGGGGGTTTGACAAGATCTTTGTTTAAGGGGAATGGTATTGATTTTTTTGTAAGAGCAAATATTCGCTTGGGAGATGTTGTTAATTTTTATAATTTAAGTATATTCGGGGTGGCGAAAGATCAAGTTAAAATTTTTTTTTTGTGTCAGGTCGGATTACTTTAAGATCTTTTACAAATTGCGAAGGCTGTAGGCAGAAAACAAACGATATTTTAGGAATTCACAAAGATGGAAAAATGAAATCTTGTCTCAGTTGATCAAGTAGCAACAGATCGTGCTAAAACATCCACCTATTTTACGAGATGTAGAGAGTAGCTAATTTGGTAGTTATAAGTGTGGTGTAGAAAACCAATGTAATATATGATGAAGAAAGAATTACGGTTATTTTTTTTTTTTTTTTTTATTTTTTTTATTTTTTTTTTTTTTTTTTTTTTATTTTTTTTTTTTTTTTTTTTTTTTTTTTTTTTTTTTTTTTTTTTTTTTTTTTTTTTTTTTTTTTTTTTTTTTTTTTTTTTTTTTTTTTTTTTTTTTTTTTTTTAATTCTTATTTTTTTTTTTTTATTTATAAAAGAACTACGTATAATTTAGCCATTAGAAGATATATGTGTAGAGTTTTTCCAAGAAATAAGTGTGTCTAAAAAAGGTAATGAAGAGTTTTGGGGTAATTCATGTGTAAAGAAATAGAAGGATGAATGTTGTTAATTAAGTCCAAAAAATGTCATTGAAATTAGTATTCTTTGGAATAGAACAGAAGACATCATCCACAATAACGAAGCCAATGTGGAAGTGGAAAAGGAGGAGGGTGATTGAATTATACTACTGATGTTTAATTAGCATCCATAAAAAATAATTACTTAGATGGGGGAAAGAGGAGAACCCATACTAGAGTGAAGAAATTTGGTTTGAAGAAAAGATTGTCAAAGGTGAAATAACTGTGTCGAGAGTAAGAAGAATAAGTTTTTTAATAAGAATAAAAGGGTAATTTAACTCGACATTATTTTCTAATAAGTATTTCTCTAAGAGATCAAGTGTAAAATGAACAGGGACAGATGTAAATAAAGAGGTAACGTCAAAGCTTAGAAAAAGATGTGTAGAAGGGTTTAAAGTTTGAATGCGTTTGATAAAATCTATCGTGTTGGAAAGGTGGGAATTAGAAATTTTTCCTATTAAAGGTTTAAGTTGAGAAGAAAGCCAAGATGATAATTTATATGTTACACAATTGATATTAGAAATAATCGGACGTAAGGGATGATTTTGTTTATGAATTTTTGGGAGGCCGTAAAACTGAGCTAAATTGGTCATGTAGGATTTATTATTATTGTGAATGGATGGGAACTGTTTACAAATATGTTTAAGATTTTAATTAAATTCAATTTGGGAGTTTTTTTTAAGGGATTGTTATTAATTTTGGTGTATGTGTTACCATCACAAAGGATATTGTTACATTTACTAATATAATCTTTGTGGTTGAGAATAACTATTTGATTGCCTTTATCACTTTTTGAAATAACTATTTCTTTGTTTTTCTTGAGCTCTATAGAGCTTTTATAAAATTTAATTCGGTATGTTTTCTTGTCTGTTACCGACTAAGCTAATTCAGTTTAGTAAGTTAGCCTTTAGTAATCTTTTATTGACAGAGTGGAGTCATTTGTAAATCTTGGGTCCATATATCGAAATCATTGAAAAATTTAAAATATTGGTCTGATTTTTTCCAATGCAAACGAAAGTCCATATCCTAATAACAGCTTTTCGTCTGGTTTAAGTATATAGTTTGAAAGGTTAACTATCGAATCATAATTAGAAGAATGACACCACAGACTCTGTTTAAAAATGTGATCGAATTTATAGTTCAAAGAACGGAACTTTTTACTTACTATGATGTTTTTTGATTCATGTGCGCTATCAAGTAAAGTTGTAAAGTTTTCCAATTGGTTAGGAAAACATGCATACCAGTGATTCTGAAAAGACTTAAAAGCCATATGGTTTTTTCTAAAACTATGCCTTTGAGTTTCAATGTTTAACTTCGGTTGATTTTTTTCCACTAGGATGAATCTTTTTGCTGAAGAAAAGGGTTAAATTTTTCCTTATGCAAGAATTTCGGGCAAGATTTGATCGATGATACCGAGATGCTTTAACCACACATCGATCATTTAAGAACCATAAAAACAATTTACAGGATGCTTCCCATAAAATTTAGGGGGGTCCACATTAAAAAAAAAAGAAAAATAATAGAAATAGTTATTATGCTATCAATACGAAAAAATTTCAACAAAATGCCTGGAGAAATTAAATTGGACAGTATTCAGAAATTCTATTTTGCTCCACATTTCACACACTTCTTAAAGGACGTCATAGAGGAGAGGATTTTTAAACACTACCAACAATTGTTTTTTCGTAGTTTTAATGTCAAATAAATTTTTTTAGTTCCTGTTTTCATTTCTGAAAGAAGTCTTTCAAACTGTGTTAGACGAAAGCTTAAAATTAAACTATCATTATGTATAAATTGTGATCTTTATTTTTTAGTTTGTGTAAGTTTTTTTAAATGTATTTAATAAAGAAATTTTTATATTGCCAAGGGTAATTTCATCACTAATTTTATCAATTTACGTTAAAGGGGTAAGAGGTTTTTTCAATATAAAAGTGGATACCGCGGGAAGGAAACGGCATATGTTTAGGATTACGCCTTCTGCGAGGAAATTATGTTCTTAATTCCTGAAAATAAATGATCTCGGGCTAACATCAAAAAGGTGGCCAATGTGGAAGTTGCTTCCAGAAGTGTTTTGGGACAGTCTGTGAGATACCTGAGAACTTTGATTCCGAAATCTTGCATAAGGGAAAAATTTAACCCCTTTTCTTCAGCAAAAAGATTCATCCTAGTGGAAAAAATCAACGAACGTTAAAACTTGAAATCAAGCAAGTTTTAGAAAGTGCCATAGTGGTTTAAGTCTTTGTCAGAAGTCGCTGGTATGGCATGTGTTGCGTAACAATTGGAAAACCGTTTAACAAACGTTTACTTGATAGCGCACTGGAATCAAAAAGCACTGCATGAGTAAGTAAGAAGTTCGTTCGTTCTGAGACTGATAAAATGTCGATCACATTTTTAAACAGAGTCTGTGGTGTCATTCTTCTAATTATGATTCGAGGTAGTTAACCTTTCAAAACTTATAATAACTTAAAAACCAGAACGAAAAGCTGTTTATTAGGATATGGCTTCGTTGCATTGGAAAAATCAGTACAATATTTTTACATATTTTTCAATGATTTCGATATATGGAGGCCAAAATTGTAACAAATGATGCATCTGTCAGATACAGATTTACTAAGAGGTATAGTTACTAAAGGTGAATTAGTTAGTGGTAAACAGACAGAGGAAAATTATCGACTTAAATTTTATAAGGCTCTATCAGATTCAAGAAAAACAAAGAAATAGTTATTTCAAAAGTGATAAAGGCAATCAAATAGTTATTCTCAACCACAAAGATTTAATATTAGTTAAATGTAACAATATCCTTTCTGATGGTAACACATATACCAAAATTAATAACAATCCCTTAAAAACTCCAATTGAATTTAATAAAATCTTAAACATAATTTTGTAAAACAGTTCCCATCCATTCACAATAATAATAAAATCGCTACATGACCAATTTAGCTCAGTTTTAACGGCTCCCAAAAATTATAAACAAAATCATCCCCTTACGGGGTCCGATTATTTCTAATATCGAATGTGGTGTAAGACATATGAAATTATCATGGGCTTTGGTTTCTTCTCAACTGTAAACCTTTAATGAGGAAAGAATTTTCTAAATCCGCGACCTTTCCCACTCCATAGAATTTATCGAACGCATTCAAACTTTAACCCTTCTACACATCTTTTTCTGAGCTTTGACGTTACCTCTTTATTTACATCTGTCCCTGTTCATTTTACACTTGATCTTTTATAGAAATACTTATTAGAAAATAATTTCGAGTTAAATTACCCTTTTATTTCTTGATTAGAAAGAACTTATTTACTTCTTACTGCTCGAGCAGGCAGTGTAGTTGGTCAACTTTGACTCTTTTCTTTCAACAAATTTCTGGCCTTGCTCATGGGTTTCTACCTCTTTCCCCATCTTAAGTAATATTTTTATGGAGCTAATTGAACATCAGTAAATAATCAATCACCCCCTCCTTTCCAACTCCACATGGCTTCGTTATGTAGCTATGATTGCTGAAGCTAAGCTTTGGAAAAAAAATGACATATTTACCTTAATTTACAACATGGTCATGGCCTTCGCTAGTTGTCTTTCACACGATTGATTGAGCCGGGGCGCGGGCCAACTCTTCCATTACCGTTGTGTTTAGACAGCACTGTATTTTCTTGAAAAACTCTGACACATCTTTCTTTTGTGATGTCTAGTAGAAAAACCTAGCTGTCTTCTTCGCATGCATATAGTACTTGGTTTTCTACCACACAGACCCTATACGACGAATTTCGAGCTAGCTTCTCACATCTCTTTATCTTAGAGCATTTAATATCTGTTCCCCTACTAATCTATCAAATGAAACTAAATTTCTTTGTCTCACGTTCACGAAACTTAATTAGTCGCTGCAGACATTTCATTTGATTCAGGCTGACCAGAGCAAAAGCAAAATTAAAAGTTTGATAATGGTGATGGCCCCGCTGAGAACAAAACCTAGTTTACTTGTCTTCCCACCCGTATGAGACTTAAATTATACAAATTCATAACAACATCTCTCAACAATATTTTGTTCTTACAAAAAATAATACAATTCCCTTAAAAAGATTTTCAAATCCCCACTAAATCCATTATTATTCCATACTTCTCCAAATTGTATTTATAAGAATACTTTTTTGATTGCCCTGAGGGGTAATTATGTCGGGAGAAACTGTGTGAGTTTTTGCAAGAAGAATGGAATGCAACACGGGCAAGGATTTGGATCGATGATACCGAGACTCTGCTTTAAGCGGCAGCACATCGATCATGTTAAGAACCATAAAAAAATTGTTTACCAGGGCGTGGCGTTCCCCATAAAATTGTTTGCGATGTCACAGTTAAAGAAAGAAGAAAATAAATGAGCAATCAGATTAGTTAGTCTATAATAGAAAAAATTTCAACAAAAATGCAGGGAGATATAAAATTGGACAGTATTCAGAATTCTATTTTGCTCACTTCAAACTTCTTAAAGGACGTCAAGAGGAGAGATTTTTAAACAACTAACCAACCAATGTTTTTTCGTAGTTTTAATGTAAATAAATATTTAGTCATGTATTTCATTTCTGAAAGAAGTCTTCAATATTGTGTTAGACGAAAGCTTAAAAATTAAAACTTATTATGTATAGTAGTTGGGTGATTCGTTTTTATTTTAGTTTGGTGTAAAGTTTTTTTAGACATGTATTAATAAAGAAAGGTTTTATAGTTGCCAAGGGTATTGTCATGCACATAATTTAATTCATGTTCGTTAGAAGTCAAGTGTTTTTCAATATATATTATATATATATATATATATATATATATAATATATATATAATATATATATAGGTATATATATTATAATTTATATCTATATATATATATATATAGGTATGGTATATAATATATATATATATAGTGTATATATATCCTGTATATATGATTATATAATATATAGTATAGTAGATATATATAGTATATATAGTATTAATATTTTATATAGTATATATATATATATATGATATATATAGTAGTATAATATATAGTATATATATAGTATATATATATATTATGTTATAGAGAGGATTTTTTAAGCTTGACCGGGGGTGGTCAATTGGCTATCAGCAATTCAAAGAACGTGAACAAAATGTACGGGAACAAAAAAGTAACGGGAAAAAATAACGGATTTATTCGAGCGTTTACATGAAGAAATGTAACGAATGCCCGTTACTCCGTTATCTGAAAAAACTAGTTCGTAGTAACGTTAGTAACGGATCCGTGCCACCTCTTATATATATAATATATATATTATATAATATAGTAGTATAGTATAATGTATATATATATATGATATGATATATATAGTATGTATATATATAAGTGTGAGTATATATATATATATATATGAGATATAGTATAGTATATAGTATATAGGTACTATATAGTAGTGATAAGTATAGGAAACGTCGTTTGAAGGAAGGTTAACCGATGATATGATCGACGACCGATGTAAATCGATTTTTGCTTCGGAATGATTTCAAGGCAATAGGAGGGCGCAGAGTTCCAAGAACATTATGTTTTTAAACTAAAGGAATATCAAGATGTAGATCCAAAGATGGAAAGAGTCAGGGTGCTCCGGCCTGCAGCGTGGGACGATGTGGGGGGACTGTAGTCCCCCCCTTCTGGTCTCTCCATCGGCTGCGAGCCCCTTAGAAAAAAAAAAATCAACTGGTAAAATTAAATGCAGCTTGTTTGCAACTCTTGCACTCTTTCCTATTGGGAGTTTTAGCTGGAGACACGTGACACTGCAGGGTTTCAACGCGTAGCGTTTTTCGGCGAATTTTTTCGATATGCATGTCTTTTTATATAGCTTCCTTTTTAAAGGAGTTTTGGTGTCTATATATATCATATATATATTATATATATATATATATATATTATATATATATATATATATATATATAATATATATAATATAGTATATATATATATATATAGTATATATATATATATATATATATATATAGTACTTTATATATATAGTATATATATATATATATATGATTATATATATATATATATATAGTATTTATAATATATATTATATATATATATATATATATATATATATATATATATTATATATATATATATATATATAATAGAGAGAGAGACGAAGAGAGAGCAGAGAGAGAAGAGAGAGAGCAGAGAGAGAGAGAGAGAGACGAGAGAAGAGAGAGAGAGAGAGAGAGAGAGAGAGAGAGAGAGGAGAGAGAGAGAGTTTGAAAACTTTTGTAAAATTTCTTGTTTATTATGGATAACTAAATTACAAAAAGTGATAAAGGTAATAAAATTGTGATTCTCAATTGTGAAGATTATATTTCTAAATGCAAAGATATTCTTCTGGATGTTAACACGTATATTAAAATCAACAATAGTCCTCTTAAGAATTCTCAGACTGAATTTAATAAAAGTCTAAAACAAAATTGCCAACAGTTTCCCGCAGTTCATAATAACAAAAAATCATATATGACCAATCTTAGCTCAATTTTAATGGCCTTCCTAAAACCACCCATTACTCCCATCAATATTAATATTAATTGTGTAGTACTTATAAACTATCTTCCTGGCTTTCGTGTCAACTAAAACCCCTAATAGGAACAATTTCTAATTCCCATCTTTCTAACACTACTGATTTCATCAAACGTATCCAATCTTTAAATCGTTCTACTCATTCTTTTCTTAGCTTCGATGTTACTTCTATTTTTACTTCTGTTCCTGTTCATTTTACTCTTGATATTTTAGAAAAACATTTACTAGAACATAATATCAATTTAAACTTTCCATTTCCTCTTATAAAAAAACTTATTCTTCTTACTCTTGATCACAGCTATTTCAACTTTAGCAAAACCTTTTCTTTAAAAAAGTTTTGGGCCTCGCTATGGGTTCTTCTCTCTCTCCTATACCTGAATCTCATCTTCATTGGAGCTTAATTGAACACAACTACAAAATCCACCATCCTCTTCTTTCTAACTCTACATGGCTACGTTATGTAGATGATATTTTCTGTTCTGTTCCTAACAATACTAACATAAACAACATTCTACATCTTATTAATAACATTCATCCTTCCATTTCTTCTACACATGAGTTACCTCAAAATTCCTCTTTACCACTTCTAGACACTTTAATTTCCTGGAAAGACTCTAACATCTTTTATTCTGTTTATAGAAAACCAACAGTTTCTTCTTACATTCATTGGTTTTCTTCTCATACTTTTAACACTAAATTAGCTACTCTCACATCTCTCTATCTTCCTGGCTTTCATATGTTCTCCTATTAATCGCTTCTGCGAAACAAAATCATCTTTTTTCCTACATTTTTCAAAATTAAATACCCTCCTTAATGGTATAAATTCAGCTTATGACAAAACTAAATCAAAATAGAATAATAGTATAACCCTCCCCATATAAACAAATTTTCATATCTTCCTATTCCGTATAACTTAGATTTTAAAATTAAACAACACCTCCAAAAAACATTTGCTTCTCCAAAAACAATGTAATTCCTTAAAAGTTTTAATACAAAGTTATTTTTGGGGGGTTTTGAAATTGCATTTTAACAAAGATTCCCTGTTTATGATGCCAAGATTGTCTACATAGGTGAAACCAATGATATCCATATAAGAACCTGCCAATAAATCAGATTTAATTAAGGACTCTACTAATTCTGCTTTAACCACTCATTCGGTCGGAAAATAACCATAAATCAATATAAAAGAAGCGGTCCCATTTTATTTTTGTAATCACACTAAGAAAAGAAAAATATTAGAGTCAGTTATCATTCATAATTTCAAAAGCACTACTTCAACAGGATTCCTAGAGACATATGACTGGATGATATTCGGAGTTCTATATTACTTACTTCAAACATTTTGGGTAACATCAAGAAGAAGGACAGTTAAGAAATAACCAACCAATTTTTTTTTAAATAATTTTATTATGTATTCATTAAAATATTCTTTTATTTAGATTATGAGGAGACCTTACGATAATGATGTAAGGCGAAAGCTAAATTAACTTGTGTATA
>JABUQX010064661.1:10000-15000 GCA_015478945.1 Trachelipus rathkii
TTTCATTTAAACGTTCTTGTAGGTCGAACACATATTTGTATGTGGTCTTTGCTTGGTCGGGGTCAATGCCTCCTGACCAGGCTTCTTGTAGAATTTGCATGGGACCACGTACAGATCTTCCGTCTAACAACTCAAATGGTGAAAATCCAGTAGATTCTTGTGGCGCTTCCCTATAAACAAATAGAAGTGGCTCTATAAATTTGTTTCTTTTTCTCACCTGTTCATGACACATCCTTTTCGACAGAGTTTTCAAGGCACCATTAAATTTCTCGGTAACACCTTGGGTCATGGGGTGGAAAATACTTGAGTGGATCTGGCGGATGTTTAACATCCTCGCAACATCTTTCATTAACAATGATGTAAATTGGATACCATTGTCTGAGAATATTTCTTTGGTTACTCCCAACCTCTTGAATATGCTCATTAAGCTTTTAGCTATCTTTTGAGCTGATATACTTTTCAGTAGTATTGATTCCGGATATCTTGTTGCGCTATCGACTGGTATCAAAACATACTGGTGCCATTCTGACGATGGAGGAATTATGAGTCCTATAAGATCGATAACGACCCTTTGGAATGGTTCTTCAATGATACGCATAAAACAATGGTACTCTTGGTACTCTACCTTTTGGGCGCGTTCTTTGACATATGTCGCAAGAGTAACAAAAGCGGGTGACATCTTGATACATGTTCGGCCAGTAAAAGTGGTGTATAATTTTACCTTGTGTTTTCTTTACACCTTGATATCCTCCGAAAACTTCATCGTGGGCAATACTTAATACTTTATTTCTGTACGCTTTGAGTACAATTCAAGACGTTCCTCTCTTTGTTGTTTTCTATGATCCTTTTGTGTAATAAATCATTTATAAGAAGGAACTTTTTTTCGCCCTTTTCTATGGACTTCCATAATTTCTTTAACGTAGGATCATTTTGCTGTTTCTCAGCAAACTCTCTTCTATCTCTTATGAGATTTTCTACTTGGTCATTGTCTTGCTCTGACAATGCCTCTCCCGATGCAGCTATGCTCGGGATCTCACCCCTTTTGTGATTTCTTTCAGGATCTTCTATATCCTCTTTGAACGAGTGTTCGTCGGCATTCTTCTCTTCTCTGAACTGGGTTTTCTCTTTCTGATGTTCTGCAGGAGGTTCTTCAGTAGCACTACTCTCCGCATGAGATTCACTCTTCTTTTCCAATGCCTCATCTGTAAATACATCTTGATTAGGAATATCCACATGAGTGGTCAACGTCACACTGTCACTCTCTACGGTATCTTGCGTAATTTCTTCCGACTTGTTGATGCTTCGGGATTCTAACTCTTCTTGAGTTTCACTTGCTCGCTTTACGCAAAGACTATGGCGCTGAGACCCATTCCACTCAGCATTAGGCTTATCAGGAGGTAATACTCCATTTATATTGCCTAAAATAAGAAATCATATACCGACATTTCTTGGCATTATTACAGCCTTCCCGTTCTTCCTAATGTAAGTAAAGGTGTATCCAACTAAACGATCGCTGTTTGATTTACTGATTTACAGGTTTAGACGATGTAAAACACAACTTTTTAAATTATAAACATAAAAAGAATAATAATAAAAAAAATTTAGTAAAAAACAGAAAAGTTTTAAAGAAATAAAACAAAAATAAATAAAAGTTTTTGTGTTATGTTATGCAAAATATGACACGAGTCAGTAGATCAATAGATCAATAAATAGATCGATAGATCGAATTAAGATGTTATAGCTGGCTGTTGTGTGTTAAGTATGTTTGTTAATAGTGAATCTTGTGTATGGTTAAAAACTTTGTTATGTTAAGGTTTATCCGATGTAAGGGGTCAATAGTCGTCTTATGTTAGATCAATAAATCTATAGATCATGGATGGGTGGAGGGGACGGGGAGGGCGGGGAGGGCGGGGAGGGCGGGGAGGGCGGTTTGATTACTGATATTTACTCTTTACTGCTTAGTGTATGTAAAAATGTAAATGTTTTTACGTTACTAAACAATAAAAAAGGAATAAACATTTTTGAACAAAACGAAAAAGGTTTAAAGAACCGAAGCCAAATTTAAAGTTTTTTTAAAAAAAAATTTTAAAAAAAAAATTATAAAAATAAATAAAAGTTTTTTTTAAAACAAAAAGTTTTAAAGAAATAAAATTAAAAATAAATAAGTTTCTTTTTAAAAAACAAAAAAGTTTTAAAGAAATAAAATTAAAAATAAATAATTTTTTTTAAAAAAAAAAATAGAAAATAAATGAAAAGTGAATCAATTTTTAGACAAAATACTTGAACACAAGATAAAAAAAAAAATAAAAATAATAAAAAAAAAAATAAACAATCAGTTCAGTACTGAATTATTAAATGAATATGTTACTTACATAACCTTACTCCTGCTATCGTTCTGTATGCAATTGTTAGTTAATTTCTGTTGTTAAGTTATGGAACTTTTGTTATTGACATAATAGTTTTATTCGCATGTAAGGTGTGTTAGGTATGTTAGGTAGTTTGTTCATTGTGCGTTATATTTTAGTTTCAGGCTATGATATGTAGCTTTTACTGAATGTTGAACTTTTTACATCATAATATATTTCGTTGGCCATGTATTGATAATGGAGTGTTAGGGTTATGGTAAATTTTTTGTTAAATGTCTACATATGTTAATGTAAAAATAACAGTAATATGTTAGAGATATACTTTTGAAAAAGTGCGAATAGGGTAACGTTCTGTATGCAATGTTAGTTACTTTACTGTGTTAAGTTTGGAACTTTGTTAAATGTTAACAGTTTATTTGTGCTTAAGCGTGTTAGGTTTGGGGTGTACATTATATTCCTTAGTTCAGGTTATAGTTAGCATTTATGATGCTGAAAACTTTGTTTACGTTAGCATATATTCGTGGTCTGTATGATAATCGGGTCTAGATTATGATAAAATATTTTGTATTAAAATGTTACAATATGTTAATGTAAAAATAACAATGATATGTTGATATGTTTGAAAAAGTGTGCAAATAGGATACGTTCTGTATGCAACGTTAGTTACTTTCCTGTTGTTAAGATGATAACTTTCATAATGATAGCAGCTTATTCGCGTTTAAAGAAATGTTAGGTTGGGATGTTATACATATATATTCTTACATTCAGATTATGTTTATGCTAGCTTTAATTGATGGTGAAAACTTTGCTACAGTTAACATGTATATCGAGGGTTAAGTATAAAAAGAATTTTTTTAATGCTATGTTTAATTCAAAAATGATACTCGAAATATGGATTGAATCAATAGATCAATCAGATCAGTAGACAGTAGCCATCAATACCTCTATAGATCAATGTTGGGACGGGGAGGGGGGGATGGGGTGGCTTGATTACTGACTCACTGATTTACCATTTTAGGGTATGTTAAAACACAAAAATATTTAACGTTATTAAAAATCTTAAAAAAAGGAATAAAATATTTAGTGAAAACAAAATGTTTAGAGGAAAATAAACAAAAATTAAATAAAAAGTTTTGATATGTTATACAAAATATGACCTGAATCAGTTAGAATCGATAGATTCATAGGACAGGTGTGCGGAGGTGTGGGGTGGGTCGGGGATTGTGGGGGAGGGTGGGGGGGGTTTTTGATTTACTAAATTTACAAGCTGAAAAATGTAAAAAAACGAAAAAAAAAAATTAAGTTATAAACATAAAAAGAATAATTTTTCTAACTTTATTTTTAATAGTTTTATTACAGATCCTGCTTGTGTATTATTTTTTTTCTAAGTTTATTATAATTGTTTTTTATTTTTACTTTTACACTTGTGTTTAAATTTTTTTAATTGTTATTTATTATTTATTTATTTATTTATTTATATTATTTATTTATTTATTTATTCTACTTTATTTATCTATTTATTAGTTATTTATTTACGTGTAAGTACGTATTCATATTCAAGATCTACAGATCCGATAACATATATAAGGACATCATTGTTATTATACGAATTGGGTATATACAAATTTCATCGTTCTATGTCAATTTCCAAAGTTTATGGGCACAGACCCAACATCTATGGGGGGGTGTCATTTGACCTCTTCTACAAAGAGGCGTTACCTTATAAGAAGGGCGTACTATACCGAGTTTCATCGTGTCTATGTCAATATTCAGGTCTGGGGGCGCCAGTACCCCCTTTTGGGAGTGGTGTCTACGGTAATTACCTCTTCTACAAAAACTGACGGTTACCTTATATGAAGGTATATGCCAAGTTTCATCGTTTACGTCAATATTCAATGTTTGAGGGGGGTCAGCATCCCCCCATGGAAAACTCATGGTCATTTTACCTTGTCTACAGTGCAGAGATACATCCTCAGAAGTTGTATACCGAGGTTTCATCACTCTACGTCTATACTTTCAGGTTGGGGTCCAGTAAACCAAACGGGTCCCACGCTTCATTTTACATCGGTTACAACTAAGATACATCATAAGAAGGCTGTATAATCCAAGTTTCGTCTTCATACGTCAATGTATTTCAGGTTTGGGGTGCCAGCCACCCCACAATAGGGTCCCCTCTGTCCATTTTACCTTGGTTACCAACCTAAACGATACATCCCTCAGAAGGCTGCTATACCAAGTTTTTCGTCACACTACGTCAATATTTCAGTTTTGGGGCCACGTGACATTAATAATATAATTAACAATAATAATAATAATAATAATAATAATAATAATAATAACTAATAATAATAATAATAATAATAATAATAATTAATATAATAATTAATAATAATAATTAATTTAATAATAAAGAGTCGAAGTCGGAAAGGGTCGGTACCGGAGCGTGGTTGAGTCGGAGTGCGGTAAAATCGAAATACCTAAGGATTTCGATATTTATTTGAAGGTGCTGTACGGGGCGACGCAGGGTGAGTGGGACGGGGTTAGCCATGCGAGCGGTCCCATATACGGCGGAATTATTATATATATATATATATATATATATATAATATATATATATATATATATATATATATA
>JABUQX010064661.1:17500-25000 GCA_015478945.1 Trachelipus rathkii
ATAATACTTATATATATATATATATAACTATATATATAATATATATATAATATATATATATAATACTATATATATTATATATTATATATAGGACTGTAGGGTTTACGACTCTGTCACTTTTGATTTTTTTTTTCAATATATTGCTAGTATATGATAAAAACAATGAATTTAAGTAGGGAAAGGACATGATTCAAAAATATATAGACACAGTTTTGTTTTATGACACGTAATTTTTGTTTTTGTTTTTTTTTTTTTTTGCTTTTTTTTGTTTGTTTTTTAATATATTATGTATAACGCGACATGATCAAAGTTCGAAAATTTTAATAATTATTTAAAAAAAATCACTTTTATATTACATTATTTTTTTTCAAAAAATGAAGTAATGTTACGGATAATACGTATAATATATAATACTTTTTACATGTTTTATGTACAGATCGTTTTTTGATTTTTAAAACTAACGAATACCCTAGAGCATAAAACCGCATAGATCATCAGGAGTCGGGGTCGTCTCGGCCTCTAGCAGTGAACGACGGGGACTCGTCCCCCCTCCTGTCCCCCCATCGGCTTCGAGCCCCCTAATGGAAATATATTGCTGCCTTGAAGACGTGTCGAGAGCGATCGAGAGCTTGTGTGATAGTTAATGACTAAATAATATGCTTAAAAAAGTCAGAGAAAGAGCATTAAATGATAATTGATAATTATAATTATAATTATAAAATAGTTTTTAATTCTAGTTATAATTATTAAGATTATATTTTATATAATTTTAATTAGATCTATAATTATAATTATAATTATACATTATAATTATAATTTAATTATAATTATAATTATTACATTATAATATAATTATAATATTATAATTATTAATTATAATTATAATTATATTAAATATTAATTATAATTTTAATTATAATTATTAATTATTAATTATATATTTTTATTATTAATATATTATATATTATTATTATTTATTATTATTATTATTATTATTATTCTTATTATTATTATTATTAGTATTATTATTATATTATTATTATTACTATTATTATTAAACAAAGTTTTTGTAGGAATTTTTCGTTTTTTTTTATCACCAATATTTTGCGCGGAACCGCTCTGTCAGGAAATTCTAGAGATATTATAATACCTAGCCTGGTCATATCCAATTTGCATCTTGAAATGGTGTTCAGAAATGAAAAAAAGTAAAACGTATCTGGCAATTGGCCAATTCTTCTTTTTTTGTGTTTTATTTACAAAAAAAAAAGTAAAAACTATAATTTCTGAAAATTAATTAGTTCATTACTCTAACTTTCGTTGTTGTGATATACAAAAAAAAGTATTTATATCTAACTTTCTATTATTTTCAATAACTAAACTAATTAGAAAAAAGTTCAAAACTTTTAACGCTACTGAGCGATTTGTTCCTTTTCGTTCAGATTTAAAGTAGATTTTTAAAAGAACAAATGGCTTACGCATAACTGACGAAGCTGATCAAGCAACATGAGCCGTATATGCGATATATATATATATTATATATATATACTATTATATATATATATATATATTATATGATATATATATATATATATAATATATATATATATATATATATAATATATATATACAATATATATATAATATACTATATATTATATATATATTATATATTATATATATTATATTATATATATATTATATATAAGATATTATGTATATGCGACTAAAATATATAATAGATATATATATATAACTATATATATATATCATATAACTATATATATATATATATATATATATACTATATATAATAGATATATATATATATATATATAATATATATATTATATACATAAGCAACTTAAAGTAACCTATATAATATATAGGTTACTTTAAGTTGCTTACAGACCCGCTACGTAAACTATTGACAAAAGGATACCCCTAAAATGCTGTTGACCCTATTTTTTATTTAACTATTGAACACAAAAATCACATTGAAAAAACATTAAAAAACGGTTAAAATTTAAGCAGCTTTTCTGTGCATTTATAGCACTTTGTTCAATCCTCTTAGTAGAAACGAGAATTCTGGAAGCATGAGTTCCGTCGGCAGGTAAAATTTCAGTTGGTTGACTCGATATTGTCTTTTTTAACAAGACTTGCCATTTTTTGTCCGTCAGCAGTATATTATTCGTGATGTGATCCAATTTCAGTTCTCCCTCCAAATTGTTCATGACTCGGTTCCTGCAATTATAAATACAGAAACCTTCAGTAAACTTACGATGTGATGTATTGTTCTTGTTTTGTATAACCCTATGTCGATTGGTATCAATGGCATGGTTGAAGAGAGTCCTTTGCTTAACTAAAGCTGAGTTCAGGTTATCTATTGACAGATCTCTTTTATGTTGATAAATTCTTCTCTTCAGATCTACCGTCTCACCAATATAGGTAAAATGACACTGGCTACATTCTATGTCGTAAACACACTGGACGGGTTGAGCTTGAGTGGAGTTGGTTTTGCTTGCTGTTTTAGCAGTCCCTTCAATTTCACGACATTCTTGACAGGAGCCACTTGTTCTGGCAGTAACTTTTTATAGATATTGTGGTTGCCATTGGGAATATTCAGATAAATGCGCCTTATCAGGGGGTCTTCTTCCTTGGTAAAAAGTCTTCCTGGTCTAACACGAGCCCCATGAAAAACATGAAGAGGATAGTGTAGTCTAACAAAAGTCTCTCGGATTGTGCTCAGTTGTTCCTCGATTCTGACCGGGGTACAATTCCTATAGGCCCTCAAAATCAGCGACGTCAATTCTCCTATCTTAGTTGAAAGAACGTGTGCAGAATACCAATTTGTGTAAGTGTTAATATGTGTGGGCCCACGGTAAATGTCCGTGATTACTCGCCCAGCATCCTCCACATGAACAAGAACATCCAGGAAGGGCAAGGAGCCAAATTGTGAAAATTCTATCGTAAACTTTATGGACTGGACCAGTTTGTCTAAGTTGTCCAGGGGAGAGTGGGGATCAAGATGGCCGGGCAACAATGAAAAAACGTCGTCGACATAACGTCTCCAAAAGATATTCCTGTGTGTGTAATGTTGAAAAATAAACTTCTGCTCAAAACACTCCATAAACAGGTTACTGATGGTGGGGGATAGCGGTGATCCCATGAGGAGTCCATATTTTTGTTTGAAAAACCGGTCCTTAATATAGGAAAAATTATGGTCCATAACAAGAACAATGAGCTACTTTAAAATTTGAAACGGCACGTCGAAAGTACAGACACTGAGGCCCACATACTCCTCAAGCCAGTCCAAAGTGACATCCACCAGAACCCTCGTAAATAAGGATGTCACATCATAACTAAGAAAAACCTTATTATTAAAATTAACGGAATTCAATGATGAAATAAAATCATAAATCGTTTTTGCAGTGTTGCCCGGCCATCTTTATCCCCACTTTCTCCTGGACAACTTAAACGAACAGCTAAAGTCCATAAAGTTTACGATAGAATTTTCACTGGGTTGCTCCTTGCCCTTCCTTTATGCTCTTGTTCATGTGGAGAATGCTGGGCGAGTAATCACGGACATTTACCGTAAGCCCACACATATTAACACCTATATAAATTGGTATTCGGCACACGCTCTTTCAACTAAGATATGAGTACTGACGTCGCAGATTTTGAGGGCTTATAGGATTTGTAGCCCGGTCAGAATCGAGGAACAACTGAGCACAATTCGAGAGACTTGTTAGACTACACTATCCTCTTCATGTTTTTCAAGGGGCTCGTGTTAGGCCAGGAGGACCTTTTACCAAGGACAAGAAGACCCCTCTCACAGGGAGGATTAATCTGAATATTCCCACTGGCAACCACAATATCTATGAAAAATTACTCCCAGAACAAGTGGCTCCTGTCAAGAATGTCGTGAAATTGAAGGGACTGCTACAACAGCATGCAAAACCCCTCCACTCAAGCTCAGCCCATCCCGTGTGTTTACGTCATAGAATGTAGCCAGTGTCATTTTACCTATATTGGTTAGACGGTAGATTTGAAGAGAAGAATTTATCAACATAAAAGGGATCTGCCAATAGATAACCTGAACTCGGCTTTTGTTAATCACAGGACTCTCTTCAAACATGCCATTAATATCAATCGACATAGGGTTCTACAAAACAACAACAATACATCACATCGTAAGTTTACTGAAGGTTTCTGTATTTATAATTGCAGGAACCGAGCAATAAACAATTTGGAGGGGGGAAGTGAAATTTGATCACATCTCGAATAATATACTGCAGACGGACAAAAAAATGGCAAGTCTTCTTAAAAAAGACAAAATCGAGTCAACCAATTGAAATTCTACCTGCCGACTGAGCTCACGCTTCCAGAATTCTCGTTTCTATTAACTAAGAGGATTCAACAAAGTGCAATAAATGCACAAAAAACTTCAGTAGTTATAATTACGGAAGTCAAGGCAAGCCTGGAAAGGGGGCTCCAGGAACCCCAGGCTCTTTCCTAAAGGATTTTCCAGGACCTACCAGAGGGGGTTACCTTCCTGGGTACTTTTCTTATCTGGCGTTTTGCCCTGGGGCTGGCCCCTATGGGACTCCATATTCCTGTACATTCGCCATGTACGCGCATGAGTGTATTTAAGCCTAACCATATGCTCATGTACTTTCATGACCGTTTTTCCCCTACCCCCCTTTGTTCATTCCCTACCCCTTTTTTGTATCCTATGACGTCATCACTCGGAAGCAAAGCCAAGCTGTAACGAGGTTCCAGCTATGCCAGTGTCTTTCCTGAGGTGCTTTCCAGCACCTATCCGATATGAGCTACGTTCCTGGGTACTTTTTATGTCTGACGTTTTACCCTTGGGGCTGCCCCCAGGGGTGCCCCTTATTCCTGTACATTCGCCATGTACGTGCGCGAGTGTGTTTATGCGTGACTATATGCTCATATACTTTCATGAGCGTTTTCCATCCTACTCCCCTTTGTTCTCCCCCTACCCAACCTGCTAGCTATCCCATGTACGTGGCGTAGACACGTATTGAACGTAGCTGAGCTACTTTTGTGAAAGTAGCTGAGCCTCAGATACCCTACCCCCCTCTGTTAGCCAGCCCGTGGACGTGGCATAGATGTGTATATTAGTTCACGTACGCTCATGGACAATTCTATCCTATGAACGTTCATGAGGTGTTCATGCTAGCTATGAGTGCACATGCACTATCGTACGCCGTTACTCGATAAGTACACTTTTCAAGTGTACTTAAGTACACATTTCAAGTGTACTGCACGTTTGATGCCACCCCGGGTTCCCTTGTGGGGGACCTCACCTCAAGAGCCCGGAGACCTGCACCGAACGCGTCGATAGCTCAAAAGACTTGGGCCAGACTGGAAGTCTTACTCGGGTTCAGTCAACGCTAACGCGTCCGCAGGCGCTATATTTCCGAGCGAACGCGAAAATATTTCGCGGGTTACACGTGTTTTTACCGACCCTAAAGCAGAAAATCAGTGGCGCAAGCTACCCAGAAGGCCTCCTCCCACCCTCTGTGCGATACGTCTTTACGTCTTTACGTCTTTACTGTCCCAACATCAATTTTTGTTTATTAAACATGATATATATATATATATATATATATATATATATATATATATATATATATATATATATATATATATATATATATATATATATATATATATATATATATATATATATATATATATAAATATATATATATATATATATATATATATATATATATATATATATATATATATATATATATATATATAATAATAATATATATAATATATATATATATATATATATATATATATATATATATATATATATATATATATATAACACTATATAACTATATATATATATATACAAATATCAGTATGGTGAGTGTACTTAATTAAGTACACTTTCCACGCATACTTAATTAAGTACACTTCAATATAGGATGACGTAGTGTCCTTAAGATATGGAAATGCTTATAGATAGATGAAATAGACCATTAATATATATATATATATATATATATATATATATATATATATATATATATATATAAATATATATATATATATATATATATATATATATATATATATATATATATATATATATATATATATATATATATATATATATATATATATATATGAAGAAGATGAAAAAGAAGAAGTCTCACAGAGGATGTATCGGTGCTTAACAGGTTTATATATGTTTTCAGTACTCGCTAATGAGTCTGAGGACCCACTTAATGGGTTCCTAGCTGAATGACAAAGGATGATGATGAAGTAAAAATGGGGGTATAGAGCTGAAAAGAGATAGGAGATGGAGGTACTCGAGTCAAAAAACTTACATTTCGACTTACTTTATCAAGCCCGTGTACAAAGATGTATGGAGGTAGGGTTTATATACGTAGATTCTTATATTTTATTTATAGAAAACCTGCTTCATTATTAAAATTTTTGAAAAGCATTATGCTTTTCAAGGAAAAAGTTGTCAAATTTTTAATAAAAACACGTTTTTGCTGACCCCAAAGCAGTAAAGCAATACTTCAAACCCCAATGGGTGTCTCACAACACCCTTTGTCAATCCCGTGTTTTACTGCTTTACTGCTTTACTCTACAGCTTTACTGTTTTAAGTCCTAGCAAAACTCGCATTTTTCATGAAAATAATAATAATAATAATAATAATAATAATAATAATAATAATAATAATAATAATAATAATAATAATAATAATAATAATAATAATAATAATAATAATAATAATGAAGGAGCTTACAATCTACCAACAGGATTCAGCGTCGGTCAATAAGTATTATCCGAGAGCTCGTATAACAGTTATAGCTTTGGTAGTAGCAGTATTAGTAGCAGTGGTAGCACTAGTAGTAGTAGTAGCAGTAGTAGTAGTAGTAGTAGTAGTAGTAGTAATAGTATTTGTGCATCTATACGCTGTACATAAACTATTATTCATCAACAGTACGTCACAATTTAATAATTTGTTTAAAATTTTTCACTATAAAACCTCGTACGACTGAAACTAGATTAAAACTAATCTTAATTCGTATCAGTGAACGTTATCACCAGCGAATAAGAGGCTGTGATTGGTTCATTACGACCAATCACAGTGAAGGATTGTTTGATAAGAGGTATATGTACAAAGGTCCCAAAACATAGATAGCTGAAGAAGAAGAAGAAGAAGAAGAAGAAGAAGAAGAAGAAGAAGAAGAAGAAGAAGAAGAAGAAGAAGAAGAAGAAGAAGAAGAAGAAGAAGTTCGAATACATCATGATCTCACTCGTATAACAGTTATTGCGTTGGTAGCAGTAGTAGTAGTAGTAGCAGTAGCAGTAGTAGTAGTAGTAGTTGTAGTAGTAGTAGTAGTAGTAAAACACCGAGTGATTTTTATTACTATTAAAGATATCACCCCGTTTCTATTCAATCGTATGCATTTATATTTTCACATTACTTGTGCACTAAG
>JABUQX010064661.1:37500-39362 GCA_015478945.1 Trachelipus rathkii
AATTTTATATAATTATATATATTTATTTAGTATATGAATGAACATTAACTATTTTAAAAATATATTATATTATTATATTATATATTTATATAGAATATATATATGTATTTTTATATATTATAATAGGATTTCTTATATATTTATATTATAAGATATTAATTATTTATATATAATCATTATAAATATATATTATGTATATATATATATTTTTATTATTATATCACTTATATATTATAGTAATTTATTTTATATATATTACTATTTATAGATATATATTGATTATATATATATATATATTTATATATTAATATAATTATAATAATATATATTTATATAGTAATGTTATTATATATGGTATATATATATATATATATATATATATATATATATATATCATGCAGTGAGGTCGGGTTATTTGTGCTTTCTAGTGACAGAATTATATCTTTTTTTTTTATTATTATTGTTGTTCTTTAGTGTTGTGTATTGTCAAACTGTGTGTGAGTTATTCAATTATTATTTTATTTCAATGAAGTTTTTTATTAAATCATACAACTTAGAATCCGTTTTATATTTTACAGTAAAGTTTTACGGTGATTTGAAAGTTAAGTATAAATTTTAAGTTTTTTTGATATTATATAATTAAGGTCAGATTTTTTTCGTAACAATTTATATACTACAAGTTTATCTTATCTTTTATTTTGCTTTTTATTAAAGTTAATCCTATTTACTAGAATGGTAAGGGCTATTTAAGTGGGAATTTATTTTTAAATTGTTTAAAATTTATGATTTAATTAATTTTAGCACTTGAACTTTTAAATTTAGGTTTTAGTATTGGAGCAGTTTTATCTTTGCTTTTAGCTTTTGTTTTTACTTTTTTTGTAATTGTGTGTATGAAATGGCAGATTTGCTCTGGCGTGGTTTTTTTATAAACTTTACCAACATCCGTGGCTGACACTCTAAATCGTTTAATATATCCTACTATAACTTATTTCATAATTTGCATATGAGGGATAGAGTATGTGCCCATTTAAACATTAATACTTCTGTAACACGACTCGAAAGACTTGAATCTCCTAACTTTCATGTTCTATGGCTCATGTTTCTGTTACTGTTCTATTACGAAAACAGAATTTCATTACTTTCTTGATTATCTTACTACTTATCACGAGACTGTTATGTCTTCTCATCCAAATACTGAGGTCCTCTATTTAGGAGATTTCAATTCGCGCAATACTGAATGGTTGGGGACCTCTCATATCGATTCAGGAGGGGATGAGGCCGAATTATTCAGCTTACTCAACGATTTGAAGCAGTTAATTAGGTAACCTACACAAATTCCGGGTAGTTCCAACCAAGTCTTGAGTACACTTGGCAAATATTTCACTGACCTTATGAGTTTCCTGGTGCAGAAAAATATGTTTTTTTTTTTACTTTTTTTCATATATTGTTAGAATATCTATAATACTAGCAATTAATTAAGATGCTGATGAGAACGATACGAAATTGGAAAATATTAAAAATTTAATATTAAAGTAAGCAAAAACGTTCATTTTCATGAGAAAGAAAACGGGATTTTAGTGCTGATACGTGAAAGAATTTAAGATTACGTAAAAAATAATGTTTGTGGGTAAAATATGTTCCGTATTAAATTTTTTTCACATATAGATTCTGTGTATACATAACAAAACGGCAATTTATTAGATAAGCAGGCAATAAAAAGTACTTTAACATAAAACGTACTAAAACGTTGTTAGACATGTATATATAATTCGTTCCAACAAATTTATAATTAACGTACTGAAGAAAAATTACTTTAAAAATATGTTCTTTATATATATATATATATATATGAAGGGCGTAAT
>JABUQX010064662.1:0-5000 GCA_015478945.1 Trachelipus rathkii
AGAGAGAGATGAGGAGTAGACACAGTCCCGAAAAGATTGCTATTAATCTATTAGTAATTGGAGTTAGGTAAGGTTGAAATAAGCTCCTCTGCGCATTCCCGAATTTCTTAATAGTTTTTTTTTTTTCGTTTCTCCCTTTAGCAGCTTTTTATTCCACAGAGAAAAGGTTAATGGAAAGGCGTGCTTTTCCACTTTACGTAGATGTGTCTAATGGGTGTTGGCCAGGTAAGGTACTCCATTCCCTTCACTCAGAGCTACTATTTAAGCAATCACACTCTTTTTTAAACATCATTTTGAAGTAACGGCTATAGAGAAGCCATGCTTTTTAGATACCACAATGGGAGTCTGTCTCATTGCGGTGTTGTTAAGCCCTAAGGTGAAAATTTTGGCTACGACCGACCCTCACTTTAGGGTATGCGGGGAGGGTATAAGGGCTTTCCTTACGACTTACGTCATGTTCGAATATATGACGGTCTGGTGGGATTTGTTAGAAAATTTAGTGACTTTTGTGATACGTTGCCTAGAATGAGTTGACTATACATCGTCTCAAGAACTAGAACAACTTTTGGCTGCCACAAAGGGTCCCTCACAATAGTTGTAGTCTTGATACGTGTGAGCAAATAACGTAATAATGGTATTCACTGTTGAAGCATTTACGCAATGGCATCCCTGTGTGGTTTGAGATTACTTCGATATTGTTTCTTTGACATCGCAAAGCGTACATTTTTCTCGGAAAGAAAGAACGACAACTGCGTTAAAGCAGCAAACACAAGGAAGATTTAGAATGGAGAAAGAGTAAAAGAAGATAGGATCTCTATTCTCTATTGTCGTCAGCTTTAAGAATGAAGCTGATTTTTCATATTGAAGTTCTGGCTTTGTACGGTTTACCAGCAACACTAAAACGAAAAACACAAAGGTATGTGATTGTAAATTTGCAGAAATGATAGTAATCGACCATATTCGTTTACGTTTTCTTACATTGAAGTTCTTCGCTCTGTACGACTAATGAAAGGTTCAGACCCTTTATACCCATTCATTTACAACAATTTACATTCCGGCGACAGAGGCATTTTCATCTAAGTTTATCCTTACTATATACTTCAAAGCTATTTTTAACTATTTTTAATTCACCTTGTATTATCAAAACTTTTTTTTTATTTACTTACATCAGTGTTTCAAACGCGATCTAAAAGTGTTTCAAAGTGAACTTGATTAATGTGAAGGCTTAAGAGGATTAATAAAAGAGTGATTTAAGATAAGAGTTCTCATTAAAACTCGTATGTGTAAATAAAATAAACATGAACAAGAAAAAGGAATATAACTAAGCTGCAGAAAAAGTATGGAATGCAGATAAGTAGCCCGAAAAAAATGATGGACTACTGAGAGGTCGCACTGAAGGCCAGACACAGCCCCTCATCTATTAGCATGTAGCATAATCTGAAAAAAATCAATATCGATCCTACATAGAACTTTACGTCTGTAGTTGAAGTAATTCTTTGACATAAATATATTAATAGAACTAGATATATACTGATAATAAATAATGATAGATATATATCAACTGAATAAAATAATGAAGTAATATCAATAAAAGAAAATTAAATTGTGTTTTATATAAATACTTGATCAAACAATCGAAACTATATACTCTAAAATAAAAATGATATTGGATATCTGAATATCAAAATAACTTTAGTAAATCCCCTTTCAGAACACCACTAATGAAAGAAATTCATGATAAATAAAATAGTCTTAATTGTAAAGTTAAATAAAATAATAAAATCAATTTTATTTGTATAAACAAATAATTAGAAAGGTAATCTGAATTAAAATACAATATTCCATTTAATGAAATAAGATTTTTGCTACAAATAAAAAAAGATACTTATAAATGTATACTTTTTTTATACTAAAATAAAATAATGAAATAGAATAATTACTTCCAGAATAATTTCTTAATATATATACTATATATAGTAAAAATAAATAATGTATTAGATATTATATATATATATATCATAATATCCTGAAAAATATTAATGAAGTAAAAGTGGACCCCCCATTCTCCTTAGTCATATTTATAATGATTAAGAATATTTATCTTATGAAATAATAATAATAATATTGAATATATAATGATTAAAGTACGATGAAATATTAAATTGAATAGTATGGGGTGACACAAATTTTTAAACTAATAGTAAAGTATCCTAGAAAAAATAATGAAAAAATTCTGCCATTGCAGATGCTTCTTTCTTGCCGGCTACCAGACATATTGCTAGAAAACACGGTAATCAATCCAACAAATAAATAATGAATAGATTAATAACTGTATATAATAATAAATATAATGTAATAATAGAGACTGAAAAAATAATGAAAGAAGATATACTAATGAATATATATAATATATAACCATATATTTATAAAAGAATAGTAATAATATATATATAATACTTTATAGAATAAATAAATAAATGAATATAAGTATATCTGCTTCTTATATATAAGATATAAAAATATAAATGAATATAATATAAATATTAATATTGGAAACAATAATTGAATTAATTTAACTTTTTTTTTAGTAAAATAATAATGAAAGATACTGAAAAAATAATGAGTAAAGTCTTAGGAGATCCGGAAGTGACCACGACCCATTTTTACCCGTATCTTATGACCTGGCTGATTCCCCGCAGCTGGAAAATACGGTTTCGTAAAAAAAGATGAAGGTATATATATAATATAGTATAAGTTACTATATCAGTATATATATATACGATATACATATATATAATAAATCTAGCTAAATGAACGGTAATAGCCTATTATTACTTATATATGAATTATATGAGCGTATATATAGTCATATTATTATATACTAATGTTCTTTCCATGATTTATTCTGGCACATAATGGAAAATTGCAGAAAAAAAGTTCCCATATAATCATGTGTCCCTTTCTAAAATTTAACGAAGGAAGTTTATCCTCTTTTGTCAAAGTTCCATGTACAATCATCCTCTGAGAGTCAGCACGGGGATACATTTTAATCATACTGCGTGTTCGAAACAATTCGTATAGCTGGTAAACACTTTAGCTACAGTCACGACCCTAGAATTCAAGATACAACGAAGGGTCCTGTGGACTACGTCTGACGTCAAGTCCCGGACTCGAGTACTTGGCAGATCTCATGCAATCCTTCCTTATGAGTTTGGGACGTCTCCTTCCCTCATGATGTCAAACGTTGCAGAAAATAAAAAAACAGAGAAGACGGCTTATTCAGATGTAAATGATAAATCACGTAAGTTAGCAGTAGTATTTATTGTAATATATTTATGAATGTAGTATTATGAGATTTCTTAATAATAATAATTATATATATATATATATAAATATTATATATATATAATATATATTATATATATATATATATATATATATATATATATCATTAGGGGTGTGCTAGGTGTGAAGAATTGATAAAGAGAGGAATGAACGTATAGAGAGTGGTGTGGTGAAGAAAGGGGTAATGGAGAGAATAAATGAAGTATGTTGAGATGGTTTTGGTCATATGGAAGGATGAATGTAGTCGGTTGGTTTAATGCGAATGTAATAGTGGGAGTGTCGTTGGAAACCGACCGTGGCGGGGAGACGAAGAAAAGTGGATTGAGTCAGTAAAATGAATGTGAATGAGAGGAATTGAGTTTGGTAGAGGCGAGAAGAAGGTGTATAACAGGAGTGAATGGCGGGGGATTGTGAAGGGGGTATGTTTGTTGGCCCACTGGGCCAAATGATCCCTACACTTGATGACTTACCATAGTGAGGGTCCATCGCTGTCCCATGAATCTTTAGGGTGGATTTTTCTTTTTTTTTTCTGAACATCTTTCATATCGAAACGTACAATTTCGATGGCGGTAAGGGCCTGGCTTTCCTTTTCGAACTTGTGTCAATGTTCTCCTACTGCTTTCTTTTTCCGATGCGGTGCACCTTACCTCCATTCTTGGGAAATATAAGGAAGATGAAGGAGATATATTTATATATTATATATATATATTATATATATTATTATATATATATATATATATATATATATTATATTAAGAGGTTTCTTATATATAATATATATATATATATAATATATTATATATTATATATATATATATATATAATTATATCATAATATTATATATATATACTTATTATATATATAATAATATACATTAATATTATCCTACATTAATAATATATATATTTAGTTTATGTACAAAACCCACCATGGCCCACCGAGAAGCGGCCACACTGGGTTGAATAATCAACTTCATGGGTGTGGGTCCTGGCTCATACATAATTTAATTGTCATCGAAAATTTGGTTGGCGAAACGAATATTCAGTCAAAAATAAATAAAAATCTAAATAAAAAGATGTCCTTACATTATAAATAGTAGTGTAGTAGAAATAAGTGAAAAAATACCTTGATGTGGAACTAATTACAGGAAAAATGGTTCTTGTTGTAAATGGTATGTAACACGCTCCTAAATCTAATCAACATAACAATAATGTACATCCATACTGTCGCGCAAAATGCGTTTTATTGGCCTCCATCTTGAAAAAAATATAAAAAATTTAAAACAATCATAAAAAAGCAAATTTGTTTTCAAATTACAGGAAATTTCATGCTGAAAAAGAATATGGTATTGGTTTTAAAAATAAAAGGAGATAACAAAATAGTGGTCGAGAAACTGAAAGCTTTATTATTGTTGAAATACATCTTTTTATTAGTATAAGCTGGTTTTTATAATATGGAATTATATTTATTTCATGAAAATCAAATCTCATCTTCATCTTCATCTAAACCAAAAGTGTCTCTGTGTTTGTACAGTCCTTTCACTTTCTGATGCAATCATTCACTTTCTGATGCAATCTCGCTCAAATCTGAATCTGCAGTTACTTCAACTGGCAGGCTGCACTTCAAAACATCTGCTACAATAAAAGCGGTGAGA
>JABUQX010064662.1:17500-19849 GCA_015478945.1 Trachelipus rathkii
GGCTGACCCGCGAACTCTGATCGGTACTGCGATCGGTTCTTTTCAATGCAGTTAATACTATTGTGGTTACAAGAACGCTCCGCGCGCAGAGAGTGTACTATCAAGTTATAGCGCGCCTCATTGGTGGCGGGTCGGACACACGAAGATTATAATATGTCGACAATTGAAAAAAGAGTGAGGCGTACAGTGTGAGATAGACTCCAATGAATCAATATCTCAACCTCTATACAGGGTGCCAACCTCCAGTGCACCGTCGCGAGTTGCACAGTATTTGTTTCTCTTATAGTGTCGGCTTTCAGAGCAACTTCTCTGTAGTCGACTAGGTTGCTTTATGAGTTGTTGGTCTCTCTTGGTTTCTTGCTTTGATCGTACCATATACATACATGAGTGACGGGGATAAAGTTCATAAGGAGGCTCTACCCACCTACGCGCGTTCGCGTGCCTCGCATTGGGCTCCTGAAGCGTATCTGAGTAATGTAGGGATCTCTATCGTAATTGACCGAGACACACTTAGCCTCTAATGGATGCAAACGACAGGCGAGAATGTTCTTCTATATATGCTCCTACTCTAAGATTCGGAAGATGAGCTATCCAGAAACGTTCTCTAGTATGAATCTCCTTGAAATGATAGCCTGCGTCTTCGTCCATAGAGGGTATCTATGGCTTTATTGTGCTCTATCTAACTGATCGATAGAGCGGCTCATACGAAGCTAATAGTCTCTAGCACTCTCGGCTGAGCGCGCCGTGTGCTCGATTCCTCTAGGATCGTTGCTCGGCGCATCCGTCACTCTAGATAGGCGTGAGGTGTACGCGATCAATAATTATGCGGCTCTACTTCCTGTGCATCGCTGGGCGTTGTATAGCTCTTTCTTCTGCCCTATCGTCAGTCACCTGTTGTCCGTATGTGTTTTTCTTTTCAGTTCATCTTTATCGGAGGTTTAAACTAGAAGTCTACAGTGCCTCCAACGAGTCCACACCTGCACCAAATCTCAGGAACCTGCGTGACGTGCCCGGGATTGCTATGAGCCTACGCGGGTAACGGATGTCTGAGCCAGCTTCCTAGCGTCCTGCTTGCTGGCCTTATTCATCTCATAGGTGGTGCACAGAGTCGGGTCGGCCTTACCCATACCGGCGCGTGCTCTCAATAGTTTAACATTCTATTTATAATCGTAGCGGTTCTCCCTTTGTAAATTAGTCTAACTAGGGCTCTTAATGATCAAATATATCCTGAATGTTAGCCGGTGACGCGTGATCGAGACTGGTAGCGCGTCTACGTGTGATTTAGTGACTTCGCTCAGCTGGACACACTCGATTTTGCTTGCCCGGACCAGTGCGTTGGAATACTTAAAGTGGATCCATGACAAGACTAACGTGCCATAAGTGGGGTTGCGCCACTGGCTTCCCGCGGGTAGCGCACAGCCCTCGGGATTCAAAAAGTTGGGTGCATGCCTCCAGATACGGCCACTAATAGTGATGACGCGAGGCGCTCTACTCCACTGGCGGTTCTGCTATGCCTGTATTTTTCCACCGCCTCGAGCTCGGTGCAGACGTCTGATGATATTATCCAATGAGGCTCAAGTTGGCGCAGCAGAGGGAACCTGCCATGTAGCTTCGATCTTTACCGCGTCGCGCGACGCCCCGTGCTTAGGGAGATGCCTGATCCGAATGCGGAAACGTTCTTCTTCTTGTCTGTCATCATCATATCTTGCTGCTCGTTAATTCTTTGTTCGTATTTAGGTCCTTCTGCTTTTCTGCGGAAGACGGTCCGCTTGATAGACCCATGTAGTTGTAACACGTACGAGCATGTTCTGCAGCCCGATATACTTGCTACCGATGCACGGTTCCCTGCGGTCAACTTACTACTCTCTTCTTATCTTCTCTCTCTCCTTGTTTCGTCTTCTCCCTCTCCTTCTTGTCTTCTTTCCCTCTCTTCTCATCCTTCTTTTCATCCAAGACATTTACTCCATTCACACCCTGTCCACCATTCTTTTTCACATTCTCTATTTTATCTACTTTCTTATTCTGTCGCTCTTGATTTTATCCTTGCTTCTGTTGCCTTTTACTTCTACCTCTCTCTCTTCTCTACTTTCGTCTTCTTTTCTCTATCTTTTTTTCTTTCTTCTCTCTTGCACTCTCTTACTTTTTTCTTTTCCTTGTCTCTCTTTTCTGCTGTCACTCTTCTTCTCTCTCCTTACTTTCTGCTCTCTTTCTTTTTCTATTTTTTCTTCTCTATCTCTCTGTTCTCTCTTTTCTTCGTTTGTTTCTTCTGTATCTTTTTTTTCTTCTCGCATGCTCGTTTTTCCTTCTGTTTCTCTTCTTCTGCTCAGTTTCTACCATCCTTCTCATTCT
>JABUQX010064664.1:0-28252 GCA_015478945.1 Trachelipus rathkii
TAATGGAAACGTTATTTCTTTTAATTTAGTTTCTTACTATAAAATTATGTCTAATTGACTATTTTACATTGAAACACACATTAAGATAATTTATATCACAAGTTCAAAATTTTAAATTTAAATGTTTTTTTAAAATATTCTTTTTCATTTTTGTGATTACCATTTATAATATTTAAATTTTATGATCCGAGAGGCGTCAAGATGTTTTGTACTTCTCTAACGATTCATCTGATTTACTTTACTTGAAACTCTTATATAGCCATTTGGCACATAATCGTATACAGCTGTTTGGGTAGCCAGAGGCACCTATCGGTGACCTTTTGAAACTATTAATCTAATAATAAAAAAAAGAAACAGTTATTTCGGCAACAGATAAGTAAACTTATTTTTGTACAAAGCTTTTTATAATTACAACTTGTGTCATCAGTGGCAGAAATTCTGTGACGCACTTTACAATATAGTTTTACGTTTTAAGAGTTTTTTATGGCAATGTTTAACGAGTCCTGTAACCTTATCAGGTGTATATGTGTTTATTTATAATATATTGGTGAGAGAGATAGTAGATAGAGAGATAGGATGAGTAGAAGGATGAGAGATATAAATAGAGGAGATAATGAGAGTAAGAGTAGGGAGAGTAAGATGAAGTAGAAGTAGAGTAAGATAAGCACAGAGTAATAGAAGAGTAAGTATATAAGTAGAGATATAGACAATAGAGTATAATGAAGAAGTATGATAATATATAGTATAAGTATAGATAATATTAAGAATAGATATAGTATGTAAGTAAGTAAATAGAAGATAGAGTATAATAGATATAAAGTAAGATATAGATATATATATAAGTATATAGATATATTTAATATGAAGTATATAATTGAGTATATTTATATTTAATATATATAGTATATATATAGTATAAGTTAATATATATATAGTATATATAGATATATATATAATTATAGTAGTAGTGAATATATGTATTATATATAACTATATATGATATATATATAGTCAAAAAACAGACCTGGCGCCCAGAGAGGCAGCAGATTCAACCTTTTATATTCAATGCACGAAGCTCGAGCCAACTGTGAGGTTACATGGCAATAGAACCAAAACAACACACACCTTGGGCTTTGTTCAACAATACTAGTTACACTAAATATACTATACATCACTCAAATTGTCAATAAATGTAAAAAAAATTCATGCCCTATTACTCCGGATACAATCTATGTTCTCTCTATATTTATAATATATATATTATAATATATATATTTAAAATTATGTATATATTCGCTATGATTAATTATTATTTTATAAAGAATGACATTTCAACAATCCTCTATCTTAAGCCTGACTAACAATTTTTTACTACTAATATTAATTTATGAAATACAATTATATATATAATTAAATATTAAAAATATTTAATATATATATATATTTAATTGGCACAGTCTATCACATGATATAGTACACATTGTCATGTTAACTTTAAAAATTTAACACTACAGGAAATTATAATAACATTTTTTTGATTTAAGCAAGTAATTTCTTTTACTAATAACCTAAAAAAAATTATTTTATTTTAATTATTTAATTAACAACCATCCTTAATATATTATGTCTAATTAATCTTTAAGGTTCCCTTAGGCAAGGTAAATGCTCTACTCATCTAACTCTTACCATTCCTGTCCAGTAAATATAAACTAAGAGAGCAAATGGATTTACCAAAATAATGTTTTTGTCTCTTTACTTTAAGCTGAACTGTAGAAAAGATTTTCCTTATAAATTTTCATTTTATTTTCTTTTATTACAGACAAGTAGTTAAGTCCGTAAGAGGAGTGACAGAGGGAGGGACGAATTCTCCCCCATGTCGTCTCCCCGGGAGGCCCTTGAAAGAAAATACCCCAGACTCTATCTATTATTTTTATATGTTTACCCAAAATGATATAAATCTTTAAGTCTTTTAAAAAAAAAAATTTAAACATTTGGGTTCACCTTTGCATCGCTTCCCTCTAAGAGTACTCGTAGCATTCTTCGTATTCTCAAAAAAACGGTAAATTTTTTTTCCAACCATCTGAGTATTTAAAAATTTTTATCAGGTGTTGTATTTTTTTAGTTATTTTTTTTATTTACATTGGGTAAAAATGTTCCTGATTAATAAACAGAATATTTTTATTTTCCTGTAGCTGTATAGTTTTTTAGTTACATGCATGTGTCTTTCGGGATATATATATAATATATATTATATATTTGATCTAAATATTTTTATAAATATTATATTATATATATATATAATATATATATAATATATATTATTAATATATTATATATATATATAATATATATATATATATATATATTAATTAAATATTATATATATATAGTATTGAATTATGTAAATAATATTTTCTTTAAAAATTTTTTTCTATAAGTTCAAAAAAATTTCTATAGCTCAGAAAAAGTTAAGTTATTTTATAGAAAAAATTAACTTTAGTGGCAAGCCTTTCTGAGAATTTAATTGGCAGAACTTGCCACTAAAAATTTTCTTTACAAAACATTAACTTAGAAACTTTTCTGAACTTAAATTTTTTTTTTGAACTTTTTAAAAAATCTTTTAAACTTTTTGAACTTTTGAAAATATTTAGATCCAATACTAGATATTAATATATCTATATATTAATATATTATTAATTAATATTATATATTAAATATATATACTATTATATTATATAATATATATATATTTATAATATATATTAATATTAAATTATATATATATATATATAATTAATTTATTATATATTATATATATATATATATATTTAGCTCAAGCATCCCGAAAGCTCAATAATGCATGTAACTTTAATAACTATAATAGCTTACAGGAAAAATAACTGAACATTTCTTGAGTTTAAGCAAAGCATAATTTCATTGATGAAAAACTTAAAAAAAAATTATTTTTATTCTATATATTTATTAATAACAAGGATTTTGGTTTTCTATTTTCGGAGAGGAACTTATGGATTGAAGCAAAGGAGACGGGTCGATCATTCCCATTTGAGTCTTTCTGAGCAAGTACAGCTCCTAAACCGACTCCGCTCGCATCTGTACTTACGAAGTCCATTGAGAGCAAGAGTTACGAAAAAGATATGTGTTTTTTTATTATATTGCCTCTGGAGAAAATGTTACTTTTTCTTTTTTTTATTTTTTCCTTTTAGGTGGGTTTCTTTAATCGGGCAGACGAGAGTACAGGGGGGAGGAATTTACCCCTCGCCGTCCCCACGGTAGGCTGAAAAGAACCCCGACACTCCACTGTATATCTTTGGTTTGTTTACTTCTCATGGTTGTATCCTTAGTTTAAAAAAAAAAAATTATCATTTTAGGCGAAAATTTTTTCTCTGCGCAGCGCCTCGAGATGTAATCTGGAAACCGATCTCCATATCGTATTCTCAACATGGTAAATTATTTTACAAGTTTTCCAACGAAAGGATTAAAAATAGAAAAATTAGTTATTTTTAAAAAACAGTTAATTTTTGTATATACGTCTTTCTTAATTTAAGTACTGGGTGAGAGGAAAATTGTCTCCTGAATTTAATATATAATGATATTTAATTCCCTGCTAGCTTATATATAGTTTTTTTTAGTTACATGCTTGTGTCTTTTCGGGATGCTGGACATATATAAATATAATAGTAATATATATTTATAGGTTATATTATATATAATATATATATATATTATATATATATAGTACTTATTATATATATATATATATCATATATTTATATATATATATATAGGTACGTACCTATTTATTTATTTATTATAATTATATATATGTGTCTCTAAATTATGATAGATTTCGTCTGACCCTACCCAAAAAATTCTATGTTTTAAGATGACCGACTTCACGATATAGTTTGCGCATATCCGATTGAATAAACCCTAATTGATAAATTCACTCGTGAGAGACCTAAATAACAAATTTTTTTCATATGTAGAGCAAATGGACAGGTGCCAAGTAGGGCATAAAATATAAAAAAATATTTAAGAAGAAAGCATTAGCAAATCCTTGAGATTATACAGAAAGCATGCCATTTCAGTAATAAGGGTTGTTTAAAATTTTTGAGTAGAAAGTATGTTATGCCAACAGGAAGTTTGTTGAAGTGTGACTCGATGCAACATTTTAAGAAAGGGTTTGGATTAGGTATAATATTTCTTTTCCAGTCGAGGTTGGTGATTCATTTAATATATATTTAAAACAACCAATTGGGGGGTTTTTAAGTTACAGTAGTTATTAATGTTTAGTACTGTGCAATAGCGTGCATGTATGACCAAAACTTAGTTATTAATGCATGTGGTTGGTTTTGGGTATCATATATAGCTTTATCATTTCATTAGTTTTGAATAAGCCAAATTGGCTAAGCATATGGATGATTTGGGGTATTAATTATATATATATCATTAAGATTTTTGACTTAAGCCATATTGGGTTAGTGATTTGTTAGTTACAGTAAATTTGACAAGCCCTAGGGTGCTTGTGGATTTGCATGATGCCTTGTTTTGAGTTATTGGTAGTTTTCTTACGTTTTCCTTGGTCAATATGTGTCTAGTTGAATTATATTTTTCATACTTATCTTTACTAGTCTTCTATATTCTTTATAGTGGTATGCAAGGTATAGTGGATGAGAAGTGTTCTGTGACTTTTGATCTATTAGATTTTCTCCTGAAAATTTCCAAGTTTTTTCAGGAAAAAATACTCTAAGTTCTATGGAAGAGGAGTTAATACAGTTTTGTTTAAAGTTTTTCCCAACCCTTTTTTTTTTTTTTGTGTTATCTCGCGGCTACATGTTCAGATCTAATCTGTTCTCCATACATCGCCTATCAGCTAATATACTGGAAAGGAGAATTATTTGGAATAATAAATATATATATTATTTATAATATATTATATAGATTATATAGATTATATATTATATATTATACTATTATATATGTATTGTATATACTACTTTATATATATTATATTATGGTGATTTAAATATAACTTATATAATATATTATTATATATATTTTATATTATATATATATTATATTATTAATTTATATAATATATAATATATATATATATAATATATTAATTATTAAATTATATATATATTTATAAATATTTAAATTTAATATATATTTATATTTATATATTATTTATTTATTTATATTATTATTATATTATATATTTTATTATATTAATATTTATTTTATTATTTATATTTATTTTATTTATATAAAATAGAGCAAGTAATCTTTGAGTTAGATAATTGTCATTAAAATGTAATTTTAAATAACTGTTTCATTTTTCAAATTACTTATCTATATTTTTCACTTTAATATGACTTGACTTTGGGACTTGAGTATGAATACCTTGCCAATAGGTCATCTCATATAAGGCTTAATGTTGGCAGTCGAAGTCTCGTAGTCTCACAACTTCTTTATTTGACTTAATGTTTCAGTTTGTATTTTTTCGACTACTATTATGTGTAAGATAAATTGCACTCAATTAATTCTGCATTAAAATTCCTTTATTCTCCTTCACTAATATATGAGAATGTGTAAAAATGACATATTGATGATAATTTAATTTTAATATATATTTGGCAAGTCCTCAAGTGTAGATAATGTTTTGTCCACTTCTAGTCGCAAACCCATTACTTCTCAGATACAAAATTGTGATACATAATATTGTACTATTATGCTTTCTAAATATCTTTTGGTATAGTCAATATATATTCTCTTATACACGTGTCATAATTTGAAGAGTGAATTAGAAAGAAGCATCATAAGAAATGACTTACGACCCCAATGAGTAATAGTTAGGCTCATAGAGTTCACAAGAGAATCTGTAAAGATATACTTGTAATAAAAGATCTTCTTTCAGAAAGTGGGGTAGTCCAATTGAAGAGCAATAGTTAGAGAGCATTCAAATATCTGTATGTCCAAAATAGTGAAGTAATATCATTATATCATTGTTATGTATAACTTGTAGACTTGGAAACTGCAGAGAATCTTTCCTAGCTTAAGCTGTCTTTGTAAAAGGGTAATTGGTTCTGATAACATAGAAGTTTTTATTGTTTACCTCTTTCACAAGTGTGGAGAGAGGCAGGACTTTATGTTTTTTTCCCCTGCAATGTTTGATATTGTGGATATGGCATGTTTATATTGAGGAAGTTGAAAATATTCTGAGCAAAGATTACGGCAGATTGTCCTAACATCCTTATTCTATATTGCCTTTCTTTTATGGTTAAACCGCAATAATAAGTTGTACTTTTATGTCGCGTTTAGTGCCACCAATGGGTTAAACGCATACGCACACAACCCTAGAACAGGTTTTATTACTAATCAGAGATATATTATAATACTTTATAATAGATATACTATCCATATAGTTATCCTACATAGTTATTTATATATATATATATATATATATATATATATATATATATAATATTATATATATATATTATATACTTTATATAACTATATATATATATTCCTATAGTATTCAAATATAAAGGTGAGTAGTGAGATCATTATCACATTATACTTATATATATAATTTGATATTCTCTATTTTAGTTAGTGACCTTAGATTATAATATATGAGTATCTTCTACTATCTTAATTACATTATCGTCTTATCTTAATAGATATTGTCATCAGTATATATATTGGTGATCACTACTATACTCAATTCATTATATATGATGTAATTGTGTCGTCATTGTGTGATAGAGTGTGCGCGTTGCTACGTGCCGACAGTTGATAGTGCTCACCGAGCTGTGCCGTTCTGTTACCTTTTTAGTGGGCTGCTCGTGCGAATAATGTGGTGCCTGTAGTGGCATCTTATAAATTTGATCATTTGCATGCAACTGAGTATACAATTATAAGAGTAACGGTGTTGTCAGATTAATGGATTAAAAACATCGCACAGATTTTAATCCTTTTCCAGTGCTAATTATATATTAAAATATACATTTAGGAAATAAAAAAAAGTTATTCGATTATAAAATAGCATATTATATGTTGCAAGTCCTGGGGATTCTATCTACGTGGTTGTTTTATATTTGACAATTTATTTTGTTTGTGTTAATTACGAGGTCGGAAATGAAAATATCCTTATTTGTGAGAAACAGTAATTCTTATTCTATATGGGGGTTGGTCGAGTATAAATGAGTTCTGAATGGTATAGTGAACCTGAGGTAAACTAATATTAAATCTAACTAGCATTAAGACGTCTTTTGGATTTTTCTAGCCGATTTCGCAATTTACATTTGTTTCCCAAATTCGTTTTATTTTTTTCAACTTGCTGTTTCCTTGAATACTCATCCCATTATTGATCATGTTAAGCCGTCACTTCCGTCAATTAGTAATTTCTTAGCCAAGTTCTTTACTACTTTCGCAGAGTGTACTGAAGACCTTTCATTATGTACTTGTATGAACACGTTTGGCACCAGTTGCAATTAATAGACAGGACTTAATGTTGGTCAGTCGAAGTCGTAAGTACCCTCTTTGACTAATGTTCATGAGTTTTAATTGGAGTTTAGATAAAGAATTTTGGATAGTTAGTTATTTTACTTTCTCGCACTAAAATTATGATGAATGGTAAAAATAAGTAAATATAAATTATCTAAATTCCTTGCCAATAGTTTTTCTAGGATAATTGGTTTTGGCATTTTTGGGGCCAAATGTAATGCATAACCAAAAGGTGATTAAAATTGTCTATCGATAGTCATTTTTGGTAAGTCAATAATCTTCTTCACTGTTAAATTTTTGTAATGAAGAAATGCAATCCAATAAAAGAAATAATGGACTAAAGACCCAATCAGTTTAATTTTTCAGTTTCATCAAAAGATCTTATTAATGTCTTGTATAAAAGTCTTCTTTTTTGAGTAGTGTCCAAGTTGAAGAGCAATTAGCATTCATAATTATGCCTGTATCCAAATAAAATTAATTACTTATCATTGATAATGTTTATATGTTAACTTGTGTAAGAACTTTGGATAAACTGCAAGAAAGTAAATCTTTTCCTAGCTAAGCTTGTCCTTTGTAAAGGTGGTAATTTTTGGAGGAGAAGGTAAGATATGGTTCCGTTCATTTAAATAAGATTTAATATTTACTTTTCTCTTGCTGCAAATTGATGATTTCAATTGTTAGTTTGGTGAAATATATATCTGAAAGATACGCAATGTTTTTAACCCTTTTATTTCTTAAATTTATTCATTTGCATAAATTTTTTTATCACATGAATTATTAGATATTCTATAGGAACATGTATACGTAAAGCAATTTGAATAGGAATCAAACACTTACTATTTTGAAGAGCCAATCGTACTTATCGATATGCAGTTAATATAACGCCCTCATTAAATTCTTTTTTTTTCTATTTTCGTGGCATAAGCTGTCGATAAGAATATCGTCATTTTTATGAGAGTGTAGATTTCATTTTTTTTAGAATACTGATTTAATAAAGAATGTTCAAATTGTATCATGTAGTCGTCTTTTCCACTTAAGATGCTTATTGCAGCTACTAGTTCTCCTGTAATGAATAAATACAATGAAGAGTAAATATTTTTGGAACTGCTTCTTTTTAAATGAGTCATATAAATCCACGATATTCACGATTTATCAAAATCTATTCATATGCTGGTGTCCTTTCCATTCTGTTGCATTCAAGCAATGAATATTTCTCGTGGAATTAATTTTGGTATTAAAAGGAAAATTTTTAACTAACACTTTAAAAATTTATGTTTAAACCTTTTGTGTCAAGTAAACCATTTTTTTTTTCCGCAAAGAGAAACTCCAACAATTTCTTTAGTAGAAACTTACATATCGACGTTAAATGCCATATAGCCAAGGATTTTCATTATCACGTATTATGATGACTCTATTCATTGAGCCTGCAGATAAAAATTTCCTCGGTTTTTTATATATGTGTTACAATAGTTTTTATTTTTTTTCAATATTATTTTTGCCATTTTCTGCTATTTCTTGTGATATCTCTGTGATATTTATCTGGATGTTATGGATTGGTTATTAACACTTTTACACTGGGCAAATCATTGTTAATTCGCTTACTGTCAATTAGAGACTTGCAGTTTAGAAGAGTTCCAACCTAAGAAGGGTGTAGGTTTTGTCCAGCTATTTATTGCAATTACTGGCTTGTGAATATATATTGATAGATAAATAGCAATGCCCTTTCTTGCTAAATCTGGTAGTTTTCAAATATGGCACATTCCCTTTGATAGGCTGTACGGATTTTTTGAAAATTATGTCATTTTGTCGAAAAGTACTGGGATCCCATAATCTTTTATTGCTCATTTGTTTGTCAGGATGCAGTTTTCTTTTGGAGGATATGGTCCTAAGTCCTATTCTTGAAGGCTCATGCTTGTGATTTTGATAGTAAGGATTATTTTTTTTTCAGCGAGCAATAAGCCCAAAAAGTGGTCATTTGTTCGTTATTATAGCGAGTGGAATGAAATCATTATTTGGTAACTGTTATATTTATCGAGTATTTGACGGACATTTTTTTTTTATCACATAATTGTGTAATTATACTATATGTGGCCTAAAATTATTATTAATATATTAATTATATTATATTATATTAGTAAATTATATTATTAATATTATTATTATATTATTTAGCATTTATATATTTATTATTATTTATAATATTATATTATATATAATTATTTTTATTAATATATATAATATATTATTTATTATTTATATATATATTATATATTATATATTATATATTATTTATATAATATTATATTTATTTATTATATAGTATTTATTATTATTATTTAACATATTATTTTAATTATATATATAGTATATATATTATATATAATATTATATGTCTGAGAGTTATTTTACTCAGACCTATTTAAGTCATAGCTAATTAATAATTATGTGATGAAGTAAAAAAAACGGGTTTTTTTTCCTGTTCTTTTTGATAGTCTTTTATTAATTGTTGCACAGTGATATAATTAATTCATGACAGATGATTATTAAATCAATTTTTGTAATCACAATGGTCAGAAAGGTACTATGCTTAAAATTATCGGAAAAAGTACAAAGTTATATTGGGGATTATATAATAATAATGGACTACGGCCAAACTGCCGGCTTTCCTTGGCACCTTATGTATAATCTAATACACAACAAACCGTTTTTCGTTCCGTGCGTTCTAAAATATTATAATTCCCATTCGGCCGGGGCTCTACTAAAGGCGGCTGCCACAATAGCGCTCCACTCAATTCCGTTTTCATAGTTTTGAATCTTTTACCCTAAAAAGAAAGTATGGCATTGTTTAGGGCATTTTTCGTATGCCATTCAGAATATTTTTCCTCCTACATTCGTATTCAAAGTGTAGTTCGAGTAGCTTTTATATACCCTATATCTTTATATAGGGAAATATTAGCACCTAGGTAGACCCTTTGCCCTCTCATTCATTTTAATCTCTATCAACTCTAGCATAATCTAAATTTTTTTCATCCAAATATCAATGAATTTCAAAGTATTCATGATTCAATAAAGAATGGATATTAAATCAGAAGTTCCATCATGATAAGAGAGTTTTCCATTTTAGAATGAATTTCAAGAAATGTTTTTGTAATTAGTTGATTTCTACACACACAGAGATCGCCACCATATTCTCTATAAACTCTCATATTACAATACAAATGCTCAAGGCCATCAGAGCCAAGGGACGCAATAGTTATTTAATGTGGTTTTTGGAATGAAACTATCGTTGATGAAAGAGGGAGTATATGAGTTAATGTTGGAGACCAAACTTGAGTTGTTTGATTCTTACATTATTTCGAGATATTTTATGAAAATTTTACGAAAGCACGAGTATTGATCTGTTTGGCATGTATCACTTGACACTCTTGTTTCTATATATTACATAACTTCTTTGAGTCTCTGATATTTGAGCCTTGTTAAAATGAAAGATGTTGTTGTATTGTTAGTTAGGGTTCATTAAGGCCTTATCGATTTTCTTGTATTCTCTTGCAACATGGCTTTTTTTTATTTTATTTTTTGTTTTCGTTTGATTTATTTTTTGTTCTATTTCTTTTACTCTTGAGTATCGGTATCCTCCGCTATAAATTATGGTAATTTTTTATAGATCTTTTATGTTTTTTCTTTAATAAATTTCTCCATGCTATCTGGCTACAATTTTTTTTAAAGAATATTAGTTATGGCTTTGACTAATATCAGGATATTTGCTAGTTAACGGATCGATTGATCGCGTATTAATCACTTTTTTTATATGGGCCTACTTTGGTTACTTTTGGTGCTTCGAGCTGCCTAAATTTATAATTTGCTTTTGTTTTCATTTGATTCCTTGGGTAGTGGTCTTCCTTCAAATGTTTTTTTACTTGTTTCTGCAATTATCATTGTTCTTTTCAATTATGGCTTTACTCCGGTGCCTTAAGCGGCTTGGTGGAGCGAACACACGGCTTGCTAACTTGTTTTAAATATATTTATCATGAACCATATCATAGCTTCTCCAAGTCTCCTCTGAACTCTACTAATTATACTCCCAGGTATTTTTTTTCAACTTTAGTTTTTTTTTTATTCTTTTTTTGGTCTTTTTTTTTTTTTTTATTTTTTTTTTATTTTTTTTATTTTTTTGTTAATTTTTATTTTTTTTTTTTTTTTATTTTTGTAGTTTTTGTGCCTCATACTAAACAACATTTTGGAGAAGTTTTTTCTTTTTTTTTTGTTTGATTATTTTTTATATTATTTTTTTTCGATATTTTTTTTATGTAGGGGACTATGTTTACGTAATTGGTACTATTAGAGCGCTAAACGGCATGAGACTGATTTTTTATACCTTCGGATTTTTTTTTTTATTTTTTTTTTTTTTTTATTTTCGTGATGTTTTTCTGAATCTTACATTTTTTTTTCTTGGAAAGACTTGTTTAATTACTGAATAGGCTGCTTTATTATATCAATTTTTATTTTATTTTTACGTTTTCCTTTTTTTAATTTATTTTTTTTTCTAAGATTTTCCTGTTTGTAACTTGTGTGGCTTTGCTCCACCTTAAGTTTGGTTGCAGTATTAATATGTTTTCTGTTCTCTCCCATGTTTTTCATATTCTAATTTTATAACTTTTTAAGCGAGACCTTCTTTCAAACTTTATCACAGGAATTTAAAGCTTTAAAGCAGTTATTTCATATGTAGTCACGGAAATCTTATATAGCTGGGAGTGTAACTCTAGATATTTCATTTATATTCATAATAGACTGTTATTTGACGTTATTGCTTTTAATCGTCTTTCGACAATTTCTATTTCTCCTTTAAATGAGGATGGCTATAAATAGACTAATACTTATACTGTATCTATCGATTGTCAGTAAGACAAGTAATTGTATTATACCCCCGACGGACAGGTGGGGGTCATCTTGGATTAAATGAAAGTATGTTCAATCAATAACTTGCAAATTTTCCTATATAACTTTATATAGGTCCTCTTATTATCAGCTTTTTTGATACTTGGCCATGAATTAGGACTTTATATAAGTGATGCGTATATAAGCGCTTTTGTTTATTTGGCATTCGTTACACAGATAATATTTTTATTGTTGATTTATATCGCTAATCTTCCGGTTTAACTCGCGCCGTAGTGAAAATTCTTATCGTATCTTCAATAACAAAACTCCCCGACTTTCACTTAGCATATTTTCCGTTCTCTATATTCCCTAGATGGTTGACCTTGCAAATTGCTAACGTCTCTTATCCTACTCGTTCCGGTACGCAGTAGTCTTACGGGCATATAATGACATGAGAATAAATTACCCCAGTGATTTACGTCCACATAAATATCTTTATTAAAATTTCTTTATTAAACCAAGATTGCTGGTTGAATTTTTTTTATCCATTTTTCAACTATTAACGTTTGATTTTGGTTTATTGATTTATGACTTTTATATAAATGATATTCTTACTATTTATGCTCTTATTTAAAAATAGTTTTTTGTAATCAATTTTTTTTAAGAAATCTATCTATTTCGCTGTTAATTTCGTGTTATTTGCATTTCTCTGAATAATTTACTCATATAATATTTTTATAATTTCTTCATAAAATATTTCTCTATTCCTCTTTACTTTTTTATCTATTACTCTTTTCCTTTTCCTCTTTCGTACCTGGTATATAAAAATTTCTTTTCTATAAAAGTTAACTACCGTGGTTCACTAATCGGTAACATATTTGCAGGTGGTTAAAGGTCTTGCGTGGGTTGTTATACTATTTTTCCTACAAACATTATTAATACGTGGGCTAACTATTTTTATGGACCTCCCTTATAGTATTATTTTGTAAAATAAATTTAATATGGCCTATTGATAAATGTACCTCTTTGTCATATGATTCTTTCTTCAACTTCTCTATTTTTTTTGTTTGTTTGTTCGTTCGCCAAATTGAAAATTTGGAATTTATTTTAATGTTATATTCGTTTAAAGGATTGGATTTTTATATCTAATTTAATTTGATTATTATCATTCATGAATGTTTCTTTAGTCAAAGTGAGAGTTGCCATGCATCTGGGTTTGTTTTGGCGTTTTGAATTTAATACATTTTTGTGTTAAGGGTTCATTTTGTTTTGCTTATATAAGTGTTAATTAAATATCTATTCAATATGTAATTATTTTTTGGAGGATTTTGGATGTTATTCTTGGTTCCTAGCCACTGTCCAGTAGGTTTACCGGGCTTCGGAATTTGTTAAACATGTTTTGTGTTAGTTAATTTAAATTATATTGGTTACTTATTATTCATTCATGATATTTTTTCGATATAATGTCCCGATCTGGGAAGTTTTGAGGAGAAGAAAGCGTAGGGTAGGCTTTGCTGGGTCGTCCCCTATTGGGTGGTTATCACACGCCCTGATAAAGCAATTGAGAGGCATGAAATGAATATTTTTTATGGGGGGTTGAAGTACCGGGTAGGCTAATTATCTAGGAATTTTTTATAAGCGTTTTGGAAAAGCAGCTGGCTAAAAAGCCTTACTCCGACTTTCGTTTCCATTTTTCGATATATTTTCTTTCTGGAGTAAGATTTCCCCTTTAAATAGTCTGTTAATGGACCCCCCATTAAATCTGCTAGCCGCAGCATCAGTAATCTGCATGGCACCACTAATTAGCTATTCTATTAAATTCCTTTTCATTTTACTTTTTAAACGGGTGGATACACAATAACCTACTATTAGCAACTTTCTCTCCTGGATCTGGATTCGCCCTAACACCTTCAGCGCTTATTATGAAGCCTAGATATTCTACTTCTTTAACACCAAATTTCACGGTTTTTTTTTCCATTAATACAAATTTATTTGGCACACCTACTTCAATCTCTATATCCGGTTTTCAAATTCGAAGTCTTTTCTGGACCTTCAGAGTCTTTGTTTGCTGTGAACAGTAACAGTATATTCCGCTCAGATATATACGTGAACAATTGGTTTAATTGTTCCTAGTTATGTTCTATAATTATTACTTTATCCTAGTTCTGTTTGATAATGTCTGCCCGGGTGAGTTTATAAACCAATTGGTCAAGAGGAGGTGTGGTATATAAGAACGTTGCGCCGATTACGCGTTTGACTTGCAAGTACTTCTGGCAATCAGGTGCAATGGCAGGTTTATGGATTAGAAAAAAGGTTTTCTCTTTGCTGTTTGGCAATAATCTACCATTGCTGCAGATTAGTTATAGGATTGGCCTGGTTGAGCAACCTATTTGTAAGTTTGCGAGAAGGTGGAGCACGTAATAATTTGAAGACCGAATATATCCCAACCTCCTGTTCTTTTTGTTAAAGTTCTCTTGAAATCTGTCGACATAGTCCCTAAACTCCTCGCCCCGCGGTCGTTCCTTTATCCAAAATATCAACGTAAACAGGCGGCTTGACTCAGTATTTGGTAACTTTTAGTTGGTTGCTCTTTTCAACACACCTTCGCGCGGCCTGAGCGAGGATGTGATTTAAGTTTCCTTTTTGGGTGGTTTGCGTTCCCCAAGAACAGTTTAGTTGCGGGACCCTTGCGGTGCGGCGCCAGGTTAACTGTATGGAGCGGGCCCTTTGGTATAAGTTGGTGTGGGGGGGATGGTATGGCGTGGGTGGTTGGACCGTGGGCGGCCAGAGCTTCCCTTCTATAATCGTGGGTGCGGGTATATCTCCCACTTTTGTTTCCCATGTCGGGCCCGGCGAGCTTTGGCTTGATCTCTCTATGTTCTACTTTCTCCTTCATCTCTATCCTCCCCATTTTTTACTTAGTCCCATACTTAAGAAAATATATTCAATGTTCTTCCATTTTTTTTCTGTTGATTTATATTTTTAAATGAACACTTCTCACTCTAAATACGGTGGGGTTTAAAAATAATTTAATTTTTTATTACTTTATAGGCAATATAATCAATATAAGGAGGAAGAAGTGGCCTAAATATGGCAAGAGGTGGAGTTGTTAGTGGGGATGATTTTCATTGCGAGAAGAAATCATGGGAGAGGTTGCCCGTTTATTTTTTAAAGAGGATATATAGAATGACTCTTTGGGCCTTTAATAATCGGTATATGATTTGGTATGGTTGTTTTTTAGGATCAAGGAGTATAATTTGCGTTTTCGTGATAAAATCATATTTACGCCGCAATATTATTTGTTTACACTAAAATGTGTATACCTATTAGAGGAGATGTTTTTTATCTGTTCTTTACTAATCTGCCTATTACAATTTGTGTTTAGAATTAATTTTTTGATTCAACAATGTCTATAAGCTGATTTATTTAATTATATACATCGTAAACATTTATTTTGTGTGTTCTTTCGGGGCGTGTTGGGCGGTCTTTAAAGGAGACAGGTGTTGCCCAACTTTGGAATCGTTTTCGACCTGAATTGGGGCTAGCCTCAGAGTGCGGAATCGATTTATTCCGAGGAGACAGACATCATAATATAATAAAATAGTGGTACTTAGTCAATTCTAATTCAAAATTACAAGCAGACATGGTTTAGTTATTCACTTACACTCCCTTAGAGAGAGGGTTGCTATTATGTTTTTTTTATGGACGGCTGAAAGATAATTGTGGTTCTCTGCACAAATTAGAATTCAAACATATATCACCCGTCTCTCCCAAAGCTTCGCATACTGTGAGTCTCTAGAATGATAAATACCTTCAGTTCCCGTATCAATTTCTATATCCAATACTCAATAGGATTATAATTGAGGTTAAAGAGTATTACGACATGCAGTTTATGAATTTAAATTTTTCTTAAAATATTAAATAATACTCTGATTATTTGCCTGTTTGGCTCTCCATATTTTTATATTTAATATTTGGGTGTGCCCAAAATTATTATAGGAATTTGGATTTCTTTTTTTTTATTTCAATTTTCTTAATATCAGTTTCCGTTCTTTTATATTATGGTCAATCGCCTTTCCCGGGTTTTTCAAACCTCACAGGTATTTGTACTATTGTTGGGTGTTGGGTGGTAATAAGAAGTATTTTGTTAATTTATTTTTACATGGAAACTCTATGTATTTTATATAAGAGCATATATCATGTTTGTGATTATTAACAGAATTAGAAGTTCACATCATTCATTTTTTATTATTGTTAAATATTTAGGTGTAGTTTTTTATTATTATTATTGAGTGATTTTATTTTATTAGTTATTATGTATTAATATTGATTTATTATTTATTGATATTGAATTATCAATGTAGGTGATTGAGTTATTCTCTTTATTTATTGTTTATTTGTCGTTCTCTTTTTTATTTGCTTCTTATATTGATATATTTCATTATTACTTATTAATCATTATTATTAAGTTTTAATATTGCCCATAGCTGTCTTGAGTGCTCCATTAAAATTTTGGAAAAATTCTCTTAGCGATGAATTCATTCACACCGAATAACTCCGCTTTTCCCTGTCTTCGAAGTCGTCATTTCTTGTTCGCGGCCAATCATAGATGGACGCATGAATCTACCTCTCATGATTTTCAGTTTCCCCTGAGTGGTGAGCTGTGTATGATGGGGGTGGCTAGCAGCCCCCCCGCCTCGTGAGGGTATACTCAGAGTAAGTACAAAGACCGGACTAATTCCTGCGCCTTTCAACGACTATTGTAAAAGCTTTCGTTATAACGGGCACTGCTATCTCTTATGAGTAATAACAGAGCGATTATGAGATGAGAGTAGTGCAGTCCTTTCATTATGAGTTTGAGGAGTATCTCAGTGAAAGTGGTGCGCGCGGGAGGACCCTCTTCTGCCGAGGTTTTCGCGCTTCTGCCCATCCTTGAATTTGGATGCCAGCCTGTCCTGAAGATGGCGGAGTCCGGTCACAATCCAAGTATCGTTCTGCTGTTTCTGCGCCAGCTGGCTTAGCGACTCGGCAACGCTCTTGGCTGTGTCCAATATGTTTTGTAATTGAGTCAAAATCTTTCTGTGAGTTCTACCCGACTCTTCCCTTTCTTGCGTACATCGATCATAGCCTCGAGCCCTAACTTCGCTGAAGCCGGCTTTATATTTCTTTTGTTAATTATCGTCTCGGAATCTGGGTTTTTCTGTAAAGCTGATTGCGATACAGTATTTCACCACCCAGGAAGAGATAGTTAATAACAGATAGATAGGATGTAGGATTAATAAAGGAGATAAAGTTTTCTTGAAAAGATCGTCGGCCTCCTATACACCACAAGTTTCCCATTGATGCTCATTTCGCTTGGAGCTGATAGGACATCACAGCTGCATACTGGATCGAGGCGGTCATGCTACACATCTTAAGGATATGTAGCAATCGGTCGTGCGCGGAAGTGCGAGTGACTTAGAGAGTTTTCCTTACGAGCAAAGATCAAGTTTCTTACTCTTGTTTGCTCCGGAGCCATCTTTCGAGTCAGGACGGTTGAGATAATGACATTGGTAATTGCTTGGATCTTTATTTACCGGATCCCCATTTTTTGAAGACATCCTGCGAGCGAGTCGGCGCATCATGTGCCGAGTAAGTATATATTGTTTTACCTCTATGCGAAACCCAATTAGACTATTTCTTCATTACGCATTTTGTCTGCTTAATTGGGAAACTGTATTAGTATGAACACATAAGATCTAAGTTGGGGATGTATGAGATGACTAAATTAAGTCGGTACTTTCTCATGAACTCCCTCATTAATTCCGATCTAAGTTTAAATACCTATGCGTTGGTCGCAGACAACCAACAAGCGATATCATTAAACGCCATCTGAAGGGCGGAAAGTTTGGTGGGGAGGAAAGAGAAGCTTTTTGTTTTTCTATTTCGCTCCTTTTCCGGATGAACTGTTCTTCCTTATTTGCTAGGGGCAACTTAAGGCATTTAATTTTCTTAATTTTGAAGGCGTAACATTGAAATTAACTTTCTGAACTCGTGGATGATTCTTCCACTAAAGATGGTGAGGCTGATTTTGGGGTGGGGGCTTTTCTTTCGACTTTCGTTAGTCCTTTAGGGAGGTAGTGCTTTCTTCTCGGGCCCACTCATGAGACCTTGGCGCGGTTTTTCTTATATTAGCTCCCCATTAGATGGGTTTTTCGTTGAACAAAAGAAAAACACTTTAGAGTGTTTTTTTTTTGTTTTTTTCACATAAAAAGCGTTAGGCTAACAGGAACTCTCAACAGCGTTTGTTGCTTTTGAGGCATAAGTTTTCGTTTAATTTTTGAAGTCTGTTTTCAATTTTTATTTTTTTTTTCTTTTTTTTTATTATTCATTTCTTATTTATTTTTTATTTTATTTTTTCCTTCTAAGTTCATTTTTTAACTTCGATGTTTTTTAATGTCATGTTTAATTAAGAATTAATATTGAATCATTTTTTATCTGATATTAAATCAATAATCTACTTTTCTTTTTTTTTCACATGTTTTATTATATTTAGGTGTAAGTCGGGATGATATATGGTCTTTTTTTATCGATTTTATACGTGGGATGGGATGGGTGGGGTTGTTTGATTTCGATGGGATGGGTGTTGTTTTTATTTTTATTATTTTTTTATTTTGTATTTTTTTATATTCTTATTCTAGATTAATATTTTTATTATTTTTGTATACTTATACTTTTTCACAATAATTTCATCTAGTAATGCTACATATCTTCCCACCCAAGGATTTTCATTTTTTTATTTTGGTTATTTTTTTTGGCGTCGGTGGGTTATTCCTTTATGTAAGTTTTTGTTTTTTATTTTGACTAAATTTGTTTGGGTTGGAGTTGTGCTTGGGAAATTTTTTCTTGTTTTTTTTTTTCTTTTTTTTTCTTTATTCTTCGGGTGCGTTGTTGTGTGTTTTTTTTTATATTTTGCTCTGATTTGTTACTTGCTTTTTGGGACAATCGTGTCTTGGGGGTCAGTGTTTTTCTTTATCTTTTGTGGTCATTTTGCTTTTATTTCATGGTTTTTTTTTGTGTTTTTGGTTGTTTTATATTTGTTATTTTTGGATTTCGTGTGTTTTCTTCTTTTGGATGTGATTTTAGGGTCTGTTTGTTCTTTGTAGAGGTAGTATTGTGTCTGGATCCCTGTTTTTGTAAATTATAAGTTTTTTTATTTTTAATTAATAGATGGTACTGAGGGCATTCGTTTTCGTCTTGGCGAAGTGCCATGTGAGATTGTTGTGGCTCCAATGGGTGGTTATCACTAAGGTAAACTTAGCAAATTAATGTTGTTCTTCAGGAGCCTTATTTATATGACCTAGTTTCTATCTTGCTCGATATTTTCGTCTCTTTCCTTATATCATTATCAGGTCTTTCTGATTTGCCATGTGCCTGATTCGATAATCATTAGTAACTATACCTGGGCTACCTTTTCACATTCTTTTCATTTTCTTCCCTTATTTTTGGATGCCTGTGGTTCTTCTTACACCATTAGTTGTTTTTAAACCATTGTTGAGTGTGTTGTGGGATATTTACTGGCTTTCCTGGACCTCCGGATAATCTTTATCAGCTTGAATATCAATTATATCACATATATAGTTGTTTATATTTACCTCTGTTGTTGGCTCTGACATGAAAGGTCCGTGACAGATGAACTGCATATAGTTCCCGTCGTCATTGAAGGCTCCCTTTACTCAGAATGTCTATCTGACAATGGATTTTTCGAGGTGCGTCGTTTGACCTCTACCTAGTTGGAGGCAATTACTCCATACCAGTGACTCACCTCCTATAACTCAAACACATCGATTTTATTGTCTTCAGAATAGCATATTCCACTCAATCAGGTGAACCCTCGTTTGCCACCATATAAGATAAAACAAAAATTATATCAACTGGGGCAGAGTCCCGCTACTCACCCCATAGTGTGGACCCTTTTCTTGCCATGACTGCAGATGAACCTGTGCACCAATTTTTTGGTTCTTTGGCTGATAGCTTTTAGATTAATTTGGTCCACCCCGCTCTCTGTGTATAATCCTATAACATACCCTCGATGTAAATCCCTCATTTGTAAATGTGGGAAGTTTGAGCGGTTTGATAATAACACTGCGGATGTTTCTGAGAGGTGTCTATTGTTCTCACGAATTTAATTTTATAATCGTTGTACTTGAGTGTTTAATGCCTGGGAGAAAAAGCTACTTGGTTGCTGAGAATTGACTACCTATGTTGTATATCTTGGAAAGCAACCTCACTAAACGCTTCATTTGTATTTCCCGTACCGGTCATACGGTTGTGCCACATCTTTATGAGTGGCGCCCGAGGTCACGCGTCGCACCATGCTGCTCAACGATTACGGCGTCAAATCTACGTACCTCAACTTGGCGGGTCTTACCTTTGTTTTCACTGTGTTTCCATCTTTCACAATTATTTTTCTATAAAGTTCTTTTCACGTCATGAGCATAAATCTTCTTGGAAGCAAACACACGCACCACCTCTCTGGCCTCCAACCGATCTCTCAAATACGTAACTGCGCATTCTGAGCTCGTCACTTAGAAACTATACAACGGAAACTCGATAAACTGTTCCACAAAAATATATTCTCTCAGAAGAAGAAGGACCGCACCATAGGTGTCCTTCACAATTGTCATTACTATCATCTCATTGGGAAAGTGCCCTCTGCGCTAGATGCAATCCTACGAGACTAATCGTAACGCATAAGAGGGGTATAAGTCTCTCATCAATCCCTTATAGCAGGCCATTGTGGAGAACCTGTAGGTTTCTGTAGTTATGGCGCGCTTATCTATCACCTTCTCTATAGGCTCGTCCAAACCACTGTAAAAGCCGATGAACACTATGTTACTATCCAGTATATTCCTGCATGGGTTGGGGCATGAACTAAATGAGAGCTGAATATATAAGAGCAAAGACCTCAGAGCGGACCCTTTGGACGCTGGCTGACCATAACTAAATGCATACATTCACATCCCGTTGATCTACCGGGATAATGGGCATCACAAATATCCATTTCTAAATCTTTTCCATAAAACTGCACGAATGGTAATCACCAGTCTAATTCTATATTCACCCGAGTGGTAAAATTACTTTCTCCTGGGATTTCCTACTGCTTGTTCAGACGATTTCATATCAGAGTGGTACCATATGTATTCCAATCAAATCCTTATTCAGTTTGTCAATATTTCCTAGCAATGCCATGTGAATCAATTGAGTCACCTACACTGTGGGATTTTCCGAAACCAGGTCGGATTCTCGTTTCACAGATGAATTTATGCAGGATCACTGCTGGTATTATATCCATTATGTTTGGTGGAATGGGGATGTGACCATTTCCTGAACAATATCTCCTTCTTCTGACTTCTTTCCACTAAGTCGTTCATTATATATCCATCCTCCAGTCATGTGATGACAATATACAATAAATCAATCTTCCATGATGACATATATGAGCAATTGGTACTTATTAAGGGCAGACCGAGCAGAGGCGAGCTTTTCCACCAAAAAGGAAACAACTACGCTCTGCTCCAAATTAATGTTAATAGAATTTTAAACTAAGAGAGAAAAGAAGCCCACCCTGCTTAACACAGGAACTCCTGTCTTCTGCCCAAGAAGTCCTCCCAGCACTGTCACCTTGATGTTGGCGAGCTTAACTTCTGGAGGTCTTCTTTTACTTTATTTGGAGCAGCGCAGTGGTGTATCTTTTTCTCTTGCTTTTCCTTTAAAATTGATTATTTACTTCTAATTATTAACCTTTCTCATTCTTAATTTCTTTCTCACTGACTTATGCCTGTTATGTATATATATATATATATGTGAGATTAGAATTTAAATGAAAACACAGTGGGCTATATTCATAACCACTTTAACTGAATATGAGTGATACTCACTCATATTGTTCTTGAGAACCATATTTGTAATTCAATACTTAATACATATACTCATCCATATAAATTTAAATTATACTAATAAATAATAAAAGATGATTATAAAAAATAATTTGAATTGTTGGGTATTTTCAACTTTTATAATGCCTTAATAATAAATGAAGTAATAAAATATATTCTTTATATTTACTAATTATAATGTACTATTTGGTTAAATTAAATATTATTATGGGAATTTAAATATTATTAATAATATCACTATTAAGTATATATATGGATAAATGAAATCAAAAAAATTAATAATGTATATATAATTCTATAATATATTGATAAAAATGGATAAATAATATATAATAAGATATAAAAAAAGTAGGAGAATACTGATAAGATTGTTTATCTCATAATAATTTAGTAACAATTTCCTTTATAATTTGTACATACATTAAATCTTGATTTAAAAATTTCTGATAATGTCCAATCGGCGGATATATGTCGACTCACTTTAGTATGATTATCAAATTAGAGTATTAATAAGTTTAATTTTAGGTAAACCCCCACATTGGAAACAATTTGAAATAAATAACCCCACAGTGGATACTAATTTTTGTATAATAAAAACCTAAAATCAGCGTGAAGATCACTCCTTTAGTTATCAGGTATTGTGTCCTACACCAAAATCTGATTGGTGTATTCTACCCAATCGCATAATTTCTGTTAGGTTGGGGCTATTTGGTAAGCGTATATTAGTTTAGTTGTATATATATTATCATATAGGTAATTTGGTAAAACTTTAACATCAAGTTTCACAATAGGGTAAAATCACCCCTTATAAACATGATCTAAATTTGAGTCTTGTCCTTCATATGGTCTTCACCAAAATGGCTTCCTCACCTCGTTAGGGACCTGACTCGGCATAAACAGGTAATTAGCACATCACAAATTCTCCGCATTCACTTACTGAGAATTTTAACATAATTTTATTTGTTTTATATAGATCTAATCCTCTAACAATTAAAGTTCTCACCCTCAAATAACATTAAATTCATTATTTAATATATAACTTATATTTAATCTCTCATAATTTTATTAAAAAATTAATCTTTACTTATTAATATTCTTCAATCAGACTATGAAACATGAATTTTAATTTATTTATCTCTCTATAATACTAAGTAACGCTAATCCTCTATCTATTCTAATCTAGCTCTTACAATAAAACAATAAATCAAAAATATTAAATTACCTATATCATATGATAGGTTAGAGTTATGTCACTATAAATGATTGGTTGATAATTAATAATTACATTGAAAATTACGTTTTTATTTTCGTATCTTCTTTTCTTTTATTTTTCCTTTTAGTTATCATATTGTTATTTATTTACATATATTTATATAATACCTTTTTCTTATCTTTTACTTTTTTTTTTCTTTCAACCGTTCAAAAATCAATCACCTCCTACAAATGATGGATCAACAATTTTTGAATAATTCTAAGTTTCTGTGGGAAGGAGAAAAATATAGAAAAAGCAGTTAAACTTTCTTCATATTATAATAATATTATAGCTTATAATTATATTTATATATATATATATATATTAATATATAATAGTATAATATTATAATATATAATTTAATATATATATTAATATATATATTAATATAATTAATATAGTAATATATTATTTAATATATAGTTAATATATATATTATATATATATATATATAATTTATATATATATTAATTTCCAAATATTAATACTTTTTAAGGATTCATTGTGATAAATGTTTGTACTTTGGAGATGTGTTTTAAGTAATCATTGAAGAATGTTGAGAAATAGGAAAAAAGCATTGGTTTCTGTTAAAAATTTGGATGCATTTGCCAAAACATCTGAGTAATGATTAGACCATCATCCATCTGGTTATGGTAAACACGTAAGATATTATAAAAACTAAATTTTATTCTCATTTCATATGAAAATATGCTGTATGAAAGTAGGCTATCACCTAAATATATTATTCTACCATGAATATATAATATTATTGCATTGGAAAAATAGAAGTACTTAATAGTAAAATATGTTAAGTTCTTAGGAAATAAATACTGGTACTATTCACAGAAGTACTTATGCCAAGTTTGTAATAGCTAGAAAAGAGTAGGCTCTCTCTCTCTTCTCTCTCATCTCTCTCCTCTCTCGTCTCTCTCTCTATAATCTTCTCATATTATCTCTCTCTCTATTCCGTCCTTTTCTAATCTCATCTCTATTATCTATCTCTCTCTCTATCTATTACTCTTTACTAGCATCTCTCTCTATATCTATCCTCTCTCATATTATCTACTCTCTCTATCTTACTATATCTATTCACTCTCTCAATTCTGCTGTAACTACGAAGCTCTATCTACGTCGGTTATACCACATTATATGATATTCTCTTCCAGTATAATACTTTACTCCACTCGCTCTCTCTCTCTCTCTCCGCTCTCTCTCTCTCTCTCTCTCTCTCTCTCTCTCCATCCTCTCTTTCTCTTGACCACTCCTCCTCTCCTCTCTCTCTCTCAATCTCTCTTCTCTCTCGTCTCTCTCCTCGTCTCTCCTCTCTCTCTCTCTCCAATTCTTGCGTCTAACAACTTGAGAGAGTCTTTCTCAGTCTCTACATACTTTTGTCCTACGTTCTCTCGATCTCCACTCGCTCTCTCTCTCTCCTTTTTCTTTATATATACACACTCTCATCTTCTCTCTCTCTCTCTCTCTCACTCTCTCTCATCATCTCTCTCCTGCTCTCTCAATACATACCGTAGCCCTTGATACACTATAAAATGCTAAAAAAAACACAAAAGCACAAAAACAAAAAAACAAATAAAAAAAATAAATAAAAAAAATAAACACAATTACGTCGAAAATTCACGAAAACGGACAAACGCCAAGAGTAAACTATAAAACCTTACTTTTCGTTATATATAGCTTATAAGAAAAACAAAATCGTATAAATAACAACAAAACAAAAAAAAAATGGTCTTCCTTCAAGAGTGTTCACAATTACGTCCACGGATAAGACCTTCGGAAGCCTATCCCCATATCGCTGGTTCAATGCTCACGATACAATAGTGTGTTTTGGCAATCTCCATATTTCACTACTTTCATTTCCCTTAATTTACTCTCTATTTACTATTTATATTCTACTATCTTATGTATCTTCTCTATTATTCCACTTATGTTCAATTCTCATATTTCTCCTCTATACTATCAATCATCTCTACTTCGTCTATTACTACTACTCTCCTCTCAAATTTACATCCTCCACAATTACAAAAACTCTTCAGTTCGTTTTCTCTCTCCATAAATTTGTATGTCGTAATTCTCGCGGATAAAATTCCTCTAATTCTACGTGTGTCTGTTTGATTCTTACATCTCAACTTCTAATCCTTCTTCTTACATATTTTTATTATTCATACTTCATAAATCAGTTATTATTTTTAATAATTACTATTACTTCAATATTATATATATATTGCTCTATTAACTTCTTTTCATCTATATATATCTATATATTCTATATATTATGTACTTCTAGTAATATATACTCTATATATTCTTACTTCTAACAATATCTATCATCTATCTATCTATTCTATTCATATATTATTATATATATATATATATATATCTTACTCTAGTATCTCGGCTCCTTGTTGAAGTCGTAGGCCTTTAGAACTCAATTCGGATTTTCTAATCTCATTCTCTCCTCCTCGCTCTTTCCTCCCATTTACAACTCTCCTCTCTCATACCTGCGTCTTTTCTACCTTCTCAGATACTATTTCCTAAGTCGCTTCAGTCTTTCCGATCTCCATATTTCCTACCTCTCTCTCTCGATTTTTTTACATTAATCTCTTTTCCAGAATTTTTAAATTTATTCTTCAATCTTGGTACAGTCAAGTGCTGTCTAAACTCTGTACGATTTCTCTTGTATCATCTTATTACTATCAAAATGGGATTAAAAAATAAAACGATGTTTAAAACAAATGACAGAAGGGATCTCCAATTACTTGAAATGTCAAAGCTAATGTATATTTTACTCTCATGTCGCTCACTAAATCGTTTCATCTCTCACTCCCCCCCCCCCCTCCGCGTCATCATACGTCAGGTCATATGTTAAGTACTCTCTCCCATCATATGTCATAAACTCTATGAATGAAGGTATAAACAGAGAAATAAAATTGGTAGTTATAATTGCTTTCATCCATTTATCACTTCTCTTCTCTCTCTCTCATCATATACAGGGCGTAGGGTAATGAATTATTTTCTCAAAGTGTTTTTGGTTCATATCTACATTATATATAATTCTATCTTCATCCTATTATTACTCTATCATATATAATATATATATATATATTATATATATATATATAATACTAAGTCTTGAGTCTTCAATCAACTTCATAATCTCTTCATTTTCATTTACAGATAAAAATAAAATTCCAAATTGAACTATAAGATTCGTCTATCTCTCTCGTATATATTTTTGTTCTATCAATCACCCTGAAATTTAGCACACAAATACGACTCTGATCTTTCTCATCTTTTACTATATTTCTAGCAGAAATTAATATAGACAAAGCAATTTATTAATGATCAAGTAATAATAAGAGTAAGAGTAAGGTAGATAAGGATACAAGAGGAGAGAAGGGAGAGAGAGGAGTTATGAATAAAAACGTAAGTGACAAGGATAGTATGGACGGCAGTAAGAAAAGGGGGTGGAGAGGATGAGGGAGATGGAGGAGAGGCGCAGAGATAGAAGGGAGAAATGTTAATCAATGTCATTGAAAGATTGGTATATATAATTCAAAAATCGAGAAATTTGTTTTTCAAGTTGCTGGGAGAATCGCAAGCCAACTCTGTTCAATGGCGTTTTCCTTTAATGTAACAAACTTTTCTTTTTAAACCGTGAAAGTCACCTGCTGGAAAACGCGCTCGCGTGGAGAGGCCTGAAACATCACACCAATCATCGTCATTGCTTGAGCCCATTGGTCAACTACTCGAGGTTCTGTATACATTCAAACGTGTGTGTACCGAGTCACATGTCTATAACAGCTATTCAAGACTGCAATATCGTATATCAATTGCTAATGTCACGGCGGGGGGAAAAAAGTAATTTAATTTTGAGAAATGTTAAAGGAAAAAAATAATATAATATTTTTTTTGTAAAAGTACCAATGGGTTTTATGTTATTTTATAGATAATAAATACAATGTTTATTTTTAACGCCGTATGCATTTTTCTGTTCGGTGTCAATTGAAAATATATAAACAAGGAGAAGAAAACGAAATCGATATAGTTAGTTAGAGATGGAGTAATTATTTTTTTTTAACACATATAAATAATAAAGAGGTCGTGAGGGGGCTTGTATGAGAGATGTTTGTTATGTACTCACCCACCACGGAGAAGACAGAAGGAGGGCTTCCTATAACTTTGAGCGTTTCAAAACTCGTGGTGGTTATGTCCGAACGGTGATGCACTCAATATATTATGTTTTCAAATTTCAAATTAAATGCTATTGATGTCCGTTCCTTCTATTCCTTAATAATTATATTGATGGTCGATCTTCAAATAATTTCGGTAAGAGTAATAAAATGGTCGAACAAATGTTGTAGAATATGTCGAACTTATAAACAAACATCGATACAAGGGCGGATGGATTCGTGTCAACGCAATCGTGTATATCGAGTGGGTGGCTACCTCTAACATTGCCGTGAGCGGCAGAAATCTGTATTATAGATGATCCGAACATGGAAAAATTACCGAAAGTAACTGAATAGCAAACGAAAAAGTCTCATCGCAAGTTCTTGGGGTGTCGTTAGTGATTGATATCGAAGAAAGGGGAAGAAGAATATCACACACCGACGAAGTAGAGTGGTGAAGAAGGCTG
>JABUQX010064665.1:0-16186 GCA_015478945.1 Trachelipus rathkii
TCCTGGAAGCAGTGTGGAGCTTACTCCAATTAGGTTGGAGGCAGGGGCAGATAAGTTTATATATTATTATATTAGGTATATATATATATATATATATATATATTAATATATATTTATTACCTAAAATGTAACTATCCATTATTTCATTAATAAATAATGAAAGTTATACTAACAGTTAATACATTGTACAACTTATAGGAAACTAATATATAGTATATATATATATATATATATATATTTATGGATTTCTAGGAAACCATAAATATGCAAATTGCATGCAACTTGTAGAAAGGCTCATTGAATGTCATAAAATTATGGGATGCCGCATGCCATTAAAGTTATATTTTAGGAATTCACATTTAGACTTTTTCTGGAGAATTTAGAGGATGTCAGTGAGAAGCGTAGAGAACGATTTCATTAGGATGTTCAAACAATGGAAAGACAATATCAGGGACGTTGTTATAATGCTATGATGGTTGACTATGTGTGGTCTTTGATGAAAAATGACAAAAACTATTCACAAGAGAAGAAATAGATCCTCAAAGCCCTTTTAAATTGGGAATTATTAAATATTTTAGCTATTCTATCTTTTGCATGTGATATTTTGTTTGTTTGTTTGTTTTTGTTTTATGAATACAATCCAATAAATTCTTAATTAAAAATTTTATTTACCCTTTTTTATAAAAGCAAACATAATATAAAATTGCTATTCATAGCTATGAGTGTTTGCATAATAGCGAAATATAAATATTTGATTATTTCTCGGACTATTGATGATAGAAAAAAAAATTAATTTATAGTTAGTTTTTCATCTAAACAGCTTTTATTGTCATTTATTTGATATACTATTGAGGTTAATAGCTTATTAATATTATAAGAGATATTCATTGTATCTTTCTCTTGACTAAGGCAAATTTTAATGTATCGGATTTTACAACGAACTTTTAGATTGGTTTTTGCATCGTGTTAATAGAAAAAGGAGAAATAGGAAGAGAAACAAATTGCATTGCATCACATTACAATGTTTGGATAGGTAACAAATTTTGCGTACTATTGATGTTTTCTATACGTAACATGAGTTTATGGTTCATACTATATACTCTCTTATCTCAGTATTTCTTCTACGAGGCGAAGATCTATATATTTTTTTATTTTATATTACAGAATACTTAGATATTCTTTTTAACCAGCTAAAAGTTAAAAACCTCCATTATGAATATAGTCATGCCTTTACCATATTCAGATTGGTTCTTCCAAGAGAAACAAAAAATCTGTATCGTATCGAATTCATTTTTAAATTTCCTTCTTCATTCCATTTTACGTAATAGAAAGTCAGAAAATGATCCTCTTCACTTCATTCTAATTTTTTTTTTATTATAATTATTATAAATCACCCGATATTTTCGAAACTGTAAGTATAAGGAATTTTTATTTACTTATTTTATATAACATGAATAACGAGAATAAAAAGCTTCATAATATTTGCTAGAATGATATTCATAACTTATTGATTCTCGATTTTGTTGTAAGGGAATAAAAATGACCTTGACAGTCACATGAAAAGTTTATCTCAGACATATTTGTGGGAAGATTGTATTAAAATTTTTTATCATATTATTTTCTTAAGTTAAGGTCAATGGAGCAGTCTACCTATTTATCAGTTATAAAATTATTGATTTGGACGTATTTTATACCTGTGGTAATTATTATTTATATATTATTAATTATATATATATATACAGCGCGAAATTGACGTAAATGCTTATTAACGTAGGCGTTATGATGCCTTAGATTGAAAAGATATGATCATTTTTTACTCACCACTTTATTATGAACGGTACTACTATCACTCACAATGTATGTAGATTATAATATTTGGGTGGAGTGTGCATTACTTATTATTATTTGAGTCTAGATGTAGAAGCAAGCCCACTTTAATCAATGCTTTTCCTTAGAGTGTTATGTGCGTGACAATAGTACACATTATAACTCACTTTATAGTTATTTGCAAAACAAATAATAGGTTAATATTAACGTAATGACTTATTATTTAATTTGCCCTCACGTGAGTGTGATATATATAATATTATTGTGAGGAGAATTTAGTAGGCATAAAGTATTTGTGCCCCCTCTCGCGCTCGACAGCTATCATTATGATAATAAATAAAATCATCCCATATAGGTCTGCATATATATATCAGTGAGAGAGAGCTATTGATTACAAATAGCATTGAGAGTACACAAATCATATACTATATACAAGGTGAATATGATATTCAAAAGTGAGTAAAATTTATAATTTCAAATATAGACGATATAGATCAATACTTAATTATTAAAATGAGTATAATGATATTATATCATTGAATAATGTGCAAGACTATAAAGTTAATATCAATAGATTAATGTAGCAACTTAAAAAATAATTATTTTTTTTATTATTTATACTTATTCTTTTTCTTTCTTTTTTATGAATAAGGGTTTGCGGGACAATTTATTATTTAGCTCACAATCTATATATACTTTATAACTATCAAGTTAGTATTAGGCTTATATATATATCCCATATTCTCAGTTAGAAGGTTCCGACTTAGTATAAATTTCAGCTATTAGTAAGATAATATCTTATTTTATTTTTTTTGTTTATTTTTTAAGCAATTTTATATGACTGAATTATACAATAAATAATAATATTACTAAAATACCTATATAATTATAATAAAGTATTATTTATACGAGTTGGTATACTTATCGATAAAGTGCTATATAATAAGATTAATATATATATATTTTTTTTACTTTACTATAGTTTAAATAAAAAGTATTTTCCTATACAAGTGGCAATCATGATATTATTTAACTCACAAACAAAAAGAAACTTTCAAAAATTGACACAGTAGAAAACCAATGTCCTTACTTATATGTTTATTTCTGCATTGTAACGGAGCATGACCTATATGACACTTAATCTCAATTGCCAGAATGATTGGTCTTCATCCCTATGTGGAGATGAGGTTTGTGAGTGAGAATCATCTATTTTCTTACGATCAATGACTTTTTCACTACTGTTACTCTCATCCTCTTTTACCGTCTTTTCAATTTTTACAATACTTATTTGAATTTAAAGTTTTCCTATACTTCATAGAAATTTTTTACACTAGTCACAGCTCTCGTAATAAATTCAAATGCGCTATCTCTCTTTACCCTCGCAATGATCACATTAATTGCATGCACGTGCAGTCTATGACGGACTTTATTTCTTCCATGCCAGTACACCTCTCCTCATCATACAACTGCCGACCAATGCCTTTTCGCTTACGGGGGGTATTATGTCTCAGGACCTAGCCTCTCTTCTCATTTCTCTTCTCTACCCTTCATCCCCGTCTCCTCCACGTCACCCCTATCTTCTTCGTAGACATTTTCGAGAGGTGAGCGGTTCATGCCTGCTTCCTCTTCCCTCAAACTAATCTTTCGGTCTTTTACATACATACCTATTAAATTGACTTAGAAGGGGGTTAATTAAATCATACCCACTCTCCTTTGTTTCGTAGTTTTTTATCTCTTTTATTCTCGATCTTTATTATCATCTCTCATCCAATAACCTGTTCAAACCAAATCTTTACTCTATATTCTTACTTCATATATTTCACGTATATCTTCTTTCCCACTACAATCTCTCTTCCTACCCCAATACAAATTATAACTCCAATACTGTACACTGATACTACACTCCTAGTTTTCAATATTGACGCTGAGTGTGGTCCTGCTTAATTTGTTAAGATATCTTCTTAATTACGAGAGTAACCAAAAATCAATTGCTTTTAAAGTAGGGATGCTCGATTATGGAAAATATCTATATATTTTTTCTCATATCCATTACTCCAATAATTATTATCACTAGGAAGTTACTCCACCTCATACTTCTGCATTTTTGATCCTCAAGTCTCTACAGTCGATCTTCCTTATCCACTATTTACGCTAGTAAGTTTTTAGTACTAGAGAAGTTTCCAATCGGTTTTTCTAAAATATGTTTTCAATGCTTTCTCCTTTTACCTTCTTATTTAACATTCAAAAGAAATCCTTTCCTTTTAATCGCAGACTGGCAAGAATTCCCATAGTTGTAAGAGTGACCGTAACCTGTTTCTTTTATTGTGATAATTCCTAACAACCCAGTACTCCTCACCTCTTAGTAGAATGATTAGGATTTGACTCGTGTGATATTACTCAATGTTAAGTATTCCATAAATAAGACAAGGGGTAAAAGTTTATGATAACAACTACAATAGTACTTCACGGCCAATTGTTGAGGAAGGGATCTGTTACAAACCTGATCCAAAATCTACAGCGTTTATGAAAAAAGTCACCAACATTAAAATTACTCTTTACAAAAGAAGTACTACGAATTCAAATCTTCCATCGAACTTCTGCCTAATAAATTAAGAACCTACTGGGGAAACATCATAAACACTAGCTGTGGAGTCCTATTGATCCTTCACAAAGGTTTTAAAATCAATATTCTTTTGTAGAGGATTATCTGACAGGTGCAATTTATTACATAACTAAATTTAATACATAAAATAGTAATCTTTAATTTAATAAACTTCTTTAATTAGTAACTTTAGCCTTAATTTACTGCGTAGAACTGTATAAGATCCGTTTTTATTAGGTCTGGATGGTAGCTTCCATCAACCCGTACATTGGGAGGGAGATTCTATTTAATGAGAAGGGAAAGGCAGGATTGAAACTGGGAACGAAGATACAGCGCGGGAGCAACTGGAATATTGGAAACTCGTTATTTATTTATTAACTTATTTTAAAATCTTTAATTTAGTATAGCATTATTATTAACTTAATACTAAATAACTAATATATAATATAAGTCATTTTAAATAACTGACTCTGATTCTGAACCTAGTATTTCTGCATTAACATACGACGACGTAAACTGCTGTTTTCTTAAGTGTCTTTAATAACTAAAAACATAGGCGTATCCATTGGAACACTCAAATATTTCAATAAATCAGACCTGTTCTCTATATTATCTCAGAAACACTTAACGTCTAAAATGGAAGAAGATATAAAGATTTAATAGAATCCATACTGAAAAATATTTCCCACTCAATAGGTTCTTCTCAATATATTCCAGTATATGAGACTGACTAGGACTATCCAGATTATCTAGTATTTCAGTAATATCACTAAAACCGATCTGGACAATTTAAATCCATAAAACTTAAAACAAAAACAAAGACAAAGAAAGGGGGTGTGTACTTTTCTAACACCCCTTACACACATACATATATATATAATATATATTATTTATCCTTATTACCTACATTCACTTAATATTATATATATACTATCCCCATATAGTTAACCCGGTCTATATTGAGTTTGAATAATAGCCATGCTATACCCTAATACTGATATATATATACCCATATGATATACTATTAGTATCTTTATTAAGATCTACATTTTCAATAAATTTGCTTTGATAAATCGATTAAAATTTGTATACAACGTGAGTCTTACTCTACCCTCTAACGATTATTAATCAATTATATCTGGATCAGAATACCCCTCTTCCTTAGATATATACTATATATATATAATACTCCATTTTTGTAGATGTAAAGCTTCATATTTTCATCGCGACTTTTTTATGGTACTTCTTAAGTTTTCAACTATTTGTGTGGCCTTTAAGCAACCTGCTAAAATTTCCATTGACTGATAGTAACTCAAAAGTAGATGACACTCCCACTAACAATTAAGATATTTCTCTCATTAACAAATCTGGTTCTAAGTCTGGACCTTAGTTTTATATATAATCATATCTACCTATTTTAAGCTCTTATTCTGTTCCTCACTAATGGCCAATTTAGCATTATATATATAGATATAGATATAACCTTCTATACTGTTGCCTTAGCGTTTCTTTACCCCAGATATAAATATTTTTATTTTATTAGCTTACTTATACTCATTAAATTCGCTGTACAAATTTACGCTTCTGGCAGTATTACTTATAGTTTTAACAAAAAAAATTATCTAAAGTGCAATGACACCCCAAGTGGTTACTGACAGACATACGACTGCTCGCTAAAGAGATGGTCAGAGAGTCGGGGTCTCTTCTTTCTCTGGCCTGTCCGGGGAACGGACAGGGTGGGACCTCTTTCCCCTCACAGGGATGGCGTGTTGTGATTCCAGAGTGAGATATCCCCGTGCCATCTTGTTGGTATTGGGGTATCTGGGCGGGTCATCTCACCCACTCCGCTTACGCGGGTAGGTTGCAGCCAAACATTCGCTCCCTCTATCTCTCTGTTCCCCGTTAATGGTCTCTTGATGTCCGACTGAGTGTTATGTCTCAGTGTGGAGTACCTTGTACACAAATGATTATGATATTATTTTTAGTAGGTGATCCTATAATATATATATAATCAAGCTCAAGGTCCTGCCCAACCAACGGGTATTAGCTGATCAAAGTTATTGCAATTATTATAATCTAATTACTTATATATATATATATATACTGTTCATTTGTTGGCCTAGGGTTGAATAGAGGGTTCCTTACGTGAGAATCAATCTGGGTAGATACTCACAGTATATTAGAATTAGCCTCAGTGACCCTACTATACTTTGTGCATAAGTGAATAATTTGTAGTTGCTTTATATATCCTAACCCGCTTACAAGTTAAACCTATATCACGATATGCTAACTAGAACTCATTATTTGTCGCAGATAGAGATACCGGCTCCAACTGTACTACTAACGACTATTTTATTTACTGGGGATAGACGTGAGAATAACCCCGCATCATGTGTACACCACTAACAGAGTGTCAAGTCACTTTATAACAAAAACATCACTCTCAACTTCTTAAATATCGTCTTGCTGTTTTTGCATTAGTCGAAAAACGAGTGCTAGACCTTCATTAAGTCTTAGATTTTTATTAAGGCGAGACTTATGATATACAACTTGGAATTACTCACACCACCTCTACTTTTCTTACCTTATTTTTATATTCTACCTATTTTGTTTATTTATTGTATTACTATGCCCTTAATTATCCTTCGTCAAGATATCGGAATAATATTTTTTAGGCCTTAAATATTTAATTAAAGAACAAAACTCTGCATCTTAGAGACTGGTATGTACTCAACTTTACGCTTTGGATTCACAAGACTAGCTTCTTCATCTTTAGCACTGAAAGAAATTAATTAATTATATGCATTCCCATATGTGGTTCTTGAAATCTGTGAGAGAGGACGATCTCTCGTAATCTCTCGCTCGACGTATAAGTGACACCGGTGATCTACTTATACTATATCTATATGTTATTGAAGACGTTACTAAGTCCTGTATGAAAAGAATTATGTTAACTTTCGCTCGCCATGCTAAATTTTCCCTATAATTTTTAGGAAAACAGGTTATTTAAAGACTGCCTTTTTTCAGACGTGGTGGTTAGCTCTCGTTCACCTCCTACACTCCTTTCCTCCTGACGTTGCCACCATGCGCTGGCTTTCTTCAGGTGGTACGCATTCATAAGACTTGATGAGCGCCACTAGCCTACGCAATATCCAATCACGTCACGCGCTAGCCATACTATACGTATATCCATAAATAGACCCTTAACTCTGATACATTAAAATGTTTACAGTTTGGGAGTGTTTGAGTAATGTAGCGTATTATGAGTGAGGTTTCTGCATTGGGGGTATAGGGTATTATATAAGACTTATAATAGACCACGCTAGATGAGGACTTATATATATTGTTATAATATACATATTACTCTGTTAAAAGAGTAAAACATTCTTGTGCAACTTATATATATATGTAGGTCAAGTATAATAATATAACACAATCATACCAATATATATATATATATAGCCTATCAAATATTATATATATATTATATTAAGTATAATTTATATATATATATACCTACAATAAAATGGCGCTAAATCTTATATGGAATCTTTCGAGGCAACTTCACCATATTAAAAATACACGCATGCTCACGCACTGGCAAAGTTGGTATTGCGTGTAGTTCTTATTAGTGAGCGATATTGTTCGACACGAACTGCCAATTTTTCTGTTTTTTTTTCCTATTTATACAAATATTTATTATAATTGTGTATTTTTATATTCTACTGCTTTCTTTTCCGAAAACAATACCTCGACATATATTTAAATTTTCAATGATATCTCGCAAAACCCATCCTAAATGATTAAAGAATTTTCAAGTGGTTAATGAAGACTTATTGCATGTTCCTAAATAGTCCGTAATATCAGTATATTTCGCCTTGTAATATGTTTCAAAATTGAAATTATATTATGAAAACTAAATGACCTATTGCTTGATAAGTACGTTCAAATGTTTTGTGTACGAGTTCCTTTATCTTCTCTACACATTTTTTTTTTTTTAGAAGAGCCACAATCATATCTAAAAAACTACAGCAAGCTACCGGGAAAAGGAATACATTGCTGGAATGCTGTAAAAAATTTTAGTGCGGAAAATGTAAAAAAAAAAAAAAAAAAAAAAAAAATCAACAATGTTTAAATTTTATCAATAGTTGGTTTCAGGGCAGTATAAGATTTAGAATATAACTTTTTAAGCGAAAATCCTGGTAAAATTTTAGATTTGAAGATGTATGATAAAGAACAAAACCAAAAAAAACATAAAAAAAAATTAGTTAATTAATTTTAGTGTAATAACTGCAGCATAGCCCACTTGGAAGCCCTATTTAGAGACCTATTCAGTTATACAAGTTAGTCTTAGAACATAATAGACTTCTTTTATCACTTAGTGTGTATTTTTTTTTGCTTATTGTAACATAAAGAATTATCTGTACCTGAAGGGTCAATATTCCGGCTCACTGATGGCAGGAGTCGGGGTCTCTCCGGGGAATTCCAGGGAACTACGGGGTAGGAATTCGAGAGTACCTTGTGTCCGTGGGAGGGATAATCTTGTGCCACCTGTCTCTGTCTGCTGTCTTTCTGAGCATATATTCCTTGGATCTGCGGCTGTCGCGTGAGTGTCCTCGCCACCCTCCTCCTACAGGAGTAATGGACAGAACCGTCCCATCCTCTGGTTTCCTGCACGTCGGCTTCTGTAGCCCCCTAACATTGCCGTATGAGTACTAACCTCTTAACCAAAATAGAGACAACTGTATAGTCAAATTCAGGCTTATTACTATTTCTAGGGCTTAGTATCTAGCTTAATGCCCCGCCTCACACTTCCGGCCCCGAGTACTTATTCCTTATTCCTATTTCCACTTTATATATAATACTGGTTCAATATTGATACCCCATAATCACACTATAGCCGTACCTGCCTTGAGGTATATTACAATACAAAGTTATATATATATTCACATTCTATATACTTATTGTTAATCCAGGCGTGGGCATCGGAGCTCACCCCGCCCAAGCACAAAATATAGCTTTTATTTTTTTTTCTTGTACCTTTTTTCTTTACTCGATCCTATAAGTTATCCTCCGTTAACTATATCAAATGTATTAACAGACAAGGGACTATCATGCAAGAAAATGTTCTTCCCTTGTAGCTATTGTATCCGTGTAATTCTCGAATATATCTATTTTTTGTTAGTTTTGTTAGCACAAGTATATATATAAAGCAACAACATTCTCGCAACTAAAATGTTACCACCAACAATGTATTCCTTTTCCTGTAACTATTGTAGTGTTTGGAGATTTTGATTGTGGCCTCTTCTATAGGCTGGCCTTATCAATTAATTAATTATAAGTGTGAGTTTATTTATCTAATTCTTATTAATTCTATTCTATATTCATTATTATTATTATTCATTACTCCTATATTATTAATTACATTAGTTTATTTTATTGATATTAGGTATTATTATTATTATTATTATGAGCTAATTATAATAATTTAATTATCTGTGAATAACAAGCTAATGGCTTTCGAACAGCAGAGACCAGAAATTTCTCCATAAAACATACCGTATTAATAATGCAATGTAATATAAATTAATAATGGCGCTAAAGCTCACAAAAACACTTAATTACGTGGTCTTTTCTTCGTGTAACCCACTAATCTTTTCCTTTTCAGCGAACCATATGTCCTTGAGAATTTAAATATTTTCTTCCATGTCTCTAGCTACTCAACCAAAATATGTGTTATGGATATTAGAGTGAGCCGACCTATAAATCACAATAATACCGGCGGTTTGCGAAATCAGCATAGAGGACCCTAATATATAATATACCACAGTTTTATCAATTATATGTATATAATATATTGGTATATACATATATATATATATATATCAGCTATACGATACGTACACTAGATGTGAGGTAAGTATATATATAATAGGTTATATCCTGTTCTTACTTTATATATTCCTATTATATTATATATATTTACCTATAAAACGATGGCCCCAGAGTTTTTTGGCCAGGGAAAAAGAGGCTTCGGCTCGCTTTATGCGTGCTCCTGGGGCTCCAGAGATCGAACCTTGCAATATTAAAAGATGAAATGGCATGCCAATCATAGGATGTTGATGGAAATATAAAAATTTGTCTGACAATTAGCACCAAGTGAAAAGTCCCTTTTTTTTTGAGATATGATTTATTTTATATATCAGGAAGTCTCAAGTTCTATACATAATTCATAGATAAAATTTGTAATAGCTGCAATATTTTTAGTTCTTTAAATATAGTTTCATGCAATTTGACAGCATATATATTGAGTCAAATTGTCTCAATGTGTCTCCTTTAATTGGAATAACTGAACATTTATTTAGCCATATTTAGTTATAGCATAGCTGAAAAGTTTGAATTATGACTAATTCTTTTAGTTTTTTTTATCTTTTTATAGCCTAAAACTTTTTGAATTTATATAATACTTAAAACTTGAGTCATGGAAGGTTTTGACGATCCTGGTATATTTTTCTCTGAGAACTTTTTCGCTCTCCTCTCTGCTTAGTAACTATAACTCTCCTTAACAAGATATGGTCCAGTTGATTTTATGTTTTATAATAAAGTTATAATATGTTTATTAAATACAGTATGAATTAATTAAATTATTATAAATTTATTAAATCAATAATAAATTACTTTAAGTTAGATTATATATAAATACGTATTAAGTAAGGTATATATATATTAAATAGTTATTAGAGTAGTTATTAAATGGGATTCCAAACGGCAATACGAACTAATATACCTCATTTATTAATATATTATTTATTTATATCCAAGTGAGGTGCTGTGTTACAATGCTGCTAATCATTTTGTTATTATAAAATAACATATTTATACTACTACCTAATAAATGGTCTCTCTTCCTATTAATATTTTAACTTTCGCTTGAAAACTTTTGAAATTGATATATATTTTTACGTGATGATAATCCTTTTATATACATTTTTTTCATATCAATAATTTGTCGTATCTTTTATCATAATTAATTTGTTTAAAAATTGTGTTATGATGAATCAAATATTTCTTAAATATACCCTCGCAGGTAAGTTTATGTAGAGCATATTATTTATATTTGTGAATGATAATATGGATACTGTGAAGTGGATATGACAGATAAATCATACATGATAACTAAATTTTAATTATATAATACCCCCTTCAATATGTCATTTATATTATAATTTATATGTATAAATTATTTTAATTTTATTATTTATTATAACTTATTTATTAATATTTATATTAAATATTAATGATTTTATTTATAAAATTATTTAATTATTATTTTATTATTTCATTTATATTATTTATATTTATATTTTATTTATTAAATTTATATATAATTATATTATTATATTAAAATATTATTTTATTATATTATTATTATTATATCAATATATTTTATTTATTATATATTATTATTATTTACCTTAATTATAATATAATTATTATTATATATATATTATATATTATTATTTTTATATTTTATTATATATACATTATAATTAAATATTATATATATATTATATTACGTGTTTAGTATATGTTTATATTTAAATTAATTATTTATATATTTTTTTTAAATTAAATAACTTTAAATTATTTCATTTTTTAATTTATTTAATTTAATATTATTATTTAATTATTATTATTCTAATTATATTATTATTATTATTATTATTTATATACTATTTCAACTATTATATTAGAAGTATTTATTATATTATATTGATTTTACTATATTTATTATTCATTTATAGTGAAAAACAATTCAATTTTAATTAAAAAATATAATTATAAATAATTGGTGAAAAAACATATTTATTAATAAAATGTATTTTACATTCAATTTCATAATTATAAATTTTTTAAATTTATATTAATATTTATTTTTAATTTATCTTAATATATTTATAATCTAATTTTCTGGAATCATTTTGAACATTTTATATTATTTATAAATATTTAATTTATTATAAATCTATTTATATATTAATTTTTAAATTTATTTATTTTTTTTTTTTAATTAATATTTTTATATTAATATATTAAATATTTAAGTTAAAGTGCTGAAATTTATCTTAAATATTTTAATATTTATTATTTAAATTATATTTTAATTTTTATATTATTATTATATATATTAAATTTTATTTTATATATAATTTTAATATTATATTCAATTATAATAATAATTTTTATTTTTATTTTTTTACTTATATTTATATTATTATTTATATTATTGATTTTATATATAATTTTATTTTATATTAATTTTATATTTATTATTATTTTAGTTGTTCAGGTGGTTCAGAGGAATAATAGTTAGTCTTTTTTCCGTCTTTTAGGATTTGTGTAATTTTCATTCACGTGAGTGGCCGAGAGTTTCGTTAACTTCAGTCTCGGCCACATGAAGACGACCTCACACAAATTTTTGCCGTCAATAGAGATTTTATCCTCTGTATTATTATTGTTAATTACAATTTTCGACATAGTGCGAATTAACTAATCTACTACCCCAATGCATATACCTAAAAACTAGTCAAAATACTATAACAAACCTCTCTCTCCTACTCCCTTCCTCTTCTTCTCTCTCTATCTTCTCTCTCTTTCTCTCTTCTCTCTCTTCTCTCTCTCAGAGCTTTTAAGAAGGTCTGTCTATCTGGATTCGAAACCAGTCCACGGTGGTTAGTAATTTCCAATGCGATGAACGAAGACAGGGCTTGTTATCAAGCTTTTAATGCTGCGCACTACAATCACTTGGTATAGGAAAATGCATATATTTCACATTTATCCACTGACCATGAACTACTGTGGTAAGAATGAATGACAAACAGAATTCATGTGATGAGATTCAGTTTATATATATATTATTAATTATATATATTAAATATATATATAGTATATATATAATATATATATATATATATATTATTATTATATATATATATTTATATTTTATATATATATATAGCTATAATGATCTATTATAATATATCAATACTAATATTAAATAATAATATAATATATTATTATATGTATCTATTATATATAATTTAATAATTATATATATATATTATTATTAGTAATACTATATTAATATACTCATTTATATTTATATATAGTCTATATATTATCTTATTATATATTTTCAAAAAAAATTAAGAAAACTTTCTCGTCTGATCGATTTTGTTTGCTTTAATTTTCAAAGAACATTCTGATTTCTAATGATTTGTTTTTATTTTATTTTTTCATATTAACTACATCCTTTATGAAATTACAATATTATATTTCAAAAGAATTTTGGTTTAAAAATAAGTAAATAGTATATTTTATCCTGTGGAAGTATATAGTATATAATATAATATTATATATATATAGAGTCTTCGGATAAAATAATATGTAAGACATTATTTATTACCTCTGATACTTTTGAATCTATTAATAAGATAAGTACTAATATAATAATAATATTCATATATATCTATCTATATATTACTCCTCCTTATTATATATCTCTCCGATATTATCTATATCGAAGATTATTGTAAGTATGATTAATATGCCATTCAACTTGTATTGTTATTACAATGACTACATTCTTATAGTATCTGCTTGACTTATTTGGTCGTTTCCTGCATGCTGTGAGCATTTATATATATATATATAGTACTAGTATAGTATATTATACTATATATATATATATTACTATCTCTTATCTATATATCGACTTATTATGTTAATCTTATATTTAGTATTAAATATAATTGTCTATTATATTATCTTATATATATATTTATATACTATATTTACTTATATATATATATATTTATATACTCAGCCATTTATACCAAATCTATCTCTTATAGCAAATGCTATATTTTTATTTATATTATAATTTAATTTACAATACACTAAATATTATATATACTATATATATTATATATATAATTATATAGTATATATTATATAATCTTATATAATTTATATACTATATATTAATATATATATTTTAACTTTATATAGTCTATAGTATATAGTTTGCTATATCTGTATATATATAAATATATATATATGGTATATATATATATATTACAGCACAAAATTGGAATTATCACCTGATTTTCGAATATAGGTAAAAAAAAAGAAGTAAAATATACATCATTATACAAAAAATATTTATTTAAAAATATTTCATGTTTTTCAAAGTTATTGATATGAAGCAAATAGCGAAACAAAATGCCATCAAAGCTCTTTCAAGTGAAACATGACCAACCTTTCTATATTGAAAAGAAATTAATACGTAGTATCAAAGTAAAATTAAAATGAATTTATAATACCAGTTATAATTTATGGAAAGAGAGAACTAAAAGGAATTTATTTTAAAGTATTTTGCTTTTCAAAGTAAATCGAACGAGAGGAAGAACTAAACAAAATGCAATCAAGACACTCTTTAACTGATGAACTGTGGCCGTATACAACAGCTGTTCTAGAATATCTGAATAAAAATCAGAGAGAAACATACAGAGAAAGGGTTTAGATAACGAAAATAACTAGGAATTAGGAATTAGAAATCAAATGTTTGCTGAAGAAAATCTATCTACGTTTTCAGTCTGTCTAGAGTAGTGGTTCCCAATCTTTTTTTAGGGGAGCAACCCCAGGAATAAAAAATAGATTCCATGCTCCCCCTATCATATTTACAATATATTTTATGTATATATATATATATATTATATATATATATATATATATATATTATACTATTTTATTAATTATTATTATTTATATTTTTATTTCATATTTAAAAGTTTTATCACAATGTTCTACCACAGATAATTAATTTTAATATATATACTTCTTATTATTATTATATATATTATATATATAGTACTATTTTATATTTTATTTCAAGAAGAGAGAGAGAGTAGAGAGTACGAGAAGTGAGAGAGAGAGATATTCCTATTATTTCTTCTTCTTTCCTTATCTTATCTTCTTCTTTCTTGCTTCTTTATACTTATATCCATTATCTTATGTCTCTGTTGTCTTTTCATATTGCTTGCTATTCTTCTTTCTCTTCGGATTTTTATTAGCTTATTAGCCCACTAATGTTTTGCTTTGGAAATATTTTTCAACTATTTCACCTTTTATCATATTATGCTTCTTATCTTTCATTACATTTTTCCTCTTACTCTTCTTCTTTTTACTTTCTTTTATTCATATCTTTACTCTTCGTTTCTTAGGTTATGGATGGCTTAGTGATAAAGCGACCGAGTACTTTGTTAACTGTTAACTCAGCTACGCGGAGTTCCAGTGTTCGAAATCCGCTGATGATATAAAGATTTTCTGTGACTCGAGTTTCATATTAATAACCTATACCTAGATACGTAACCTAACCTAACATTACCTAACCTCAGTACCTAAACCCTAATCTAATTCATATCACTAAATATAGCATAGTGATATTTTGTATTTATAGCATAGAGAGATGTTTAATTTGTATATGAGTTGGTGTTTGAAGATTCTTCTCACCTATTAACCCATTTCTCACATAAGTGTATATGGTGTGGGTGTATGTAAATGTGACCTATCTGTGTGTAAGTGGTGTGAAGTGTATCTGTCGTGTGAGTGTAAGTGTTATATGATGAGTGTAAATCGTCGCATGAGCTGTACATAGATGTATAGTATGTTTGAGTTTGTGTTTGTTTTTGTTGT
>JABUQX010064666.1:0-5000 GCA_015478945.1 Trachelipus rathkii
AAAGAGAGATAATAATATAAGTTCTAATTCTAATAAATTGTTTAATTCATTATATAAACTGAAAATTTTATAGATATATTGAAGAACTTTGATATGTAAGTTCAGCATTAGATATATACGTAAGCGTCATAGGAAAGAAGGGGATGTTGGGTCGGGGGGCAAAGGGTGTTAATTTTTGAGGGATTTCAATTGGAATATAATATATTATGTTGGCAAAGAAAATTGATAATAGTTGATCATGATTCGCAGGTTGTATAATCAATCTGTTATTTAGAAGTCAGGGAGAATTCCTATTATTTATATACTAGTTAATATGTGTAGGGTAATAATTTTTATCTATTATTCTATCTATATAGTTATCTATTTAGTGTTATAATCTTATCTATGTATCTATTCTGGTATAATATTATAAGTTATATATATATTTATATATTATATAATTATTAATATTATTAATTATATTATAAATATTATATAATATAATATTTATATTATATATTACTATATAATATATATGTATATATATCTTATATATTATATATTATATATATATAGCGATATTATATATATATATATATATATTATATTATATTATATATATATATATTATAGTTATAATGCTATATATATTTATATATATATTATATATATGTTTATATATAAATATATATATAATATATATATATTAATATATATTATATATATATATATATATATATTATATAATATTATACTAATTATATATATATTATATATATATATAATTATATATATATTATATTATTTATATATTATATATATATATATATATATAATATATATATTATATTATATTATTATATATATTATAATAATATATTATATTATATATAGTAATATTAATATTAATTTATATATATATTATATATATATATATATATTTATATATATATAGTACTAACCTTTAACCGTGCTTTATTTATCTTTTAGAGGGTAGCAACGGGGACTACAGGAATCGAACTTTAAGGCCTGCTATCCAAATCATGTGACAACGTGTTCGCAGGTCGCATGTTTTAAGTTTCGCCAGGTAGATAAACTCAATTATATATAATATATAATATATATATATATATATATATATTATATTATTATATATATATTTATATTATATAATAATATATTAATAATATATATTTAATATATATTATATATTATATATATATATAGTTATGACTCTGGAGGAAAAAAGGTGAGGGGAGTTGTACATAACCATAACCATAAGAGATGTAAAAAGAGAAGAATAATTCTAAGTGAAAAGAGACCCGCCTCCCATACGAGGGAAGCTTGAAAGTGTGTGTAGGTCAAGGGTAGTGGATAAAAAAGAAGAAGAAGTGGGTCTCAGTGGTTTACAAGCAGTAGGTTTAGTAGAGTAGAGTAGAGTAGAGTAGAATAGAGTAGGGTAGAGTAGTTTAGAGTTAGAGTAGGAGTAGAGTAGAAGTAGAGTGAGAATAGAGTAGGTAGAGTAGATAGTTTAGAGTAGAGTTAGAGTAGAGTAGAGTAGAGTAGAGTAGAGTGAGTAAGAGTAGTTTAGAGTAAGTAGAGTAAAGAGTAAGTAGAGTAGAGCTAGAGTAGAGTTATATGAAGATGAGTATGTGAATTAAGTTTGTACTAATGAGCTGCAAGGAGAAAGGGAGGGGAATATAATTGCTCTAGTAGTTGCCTACTAGAGGCGGTGTAAGAGACCGAACCCTAACCCATTCATTTGGACTGTCGCGTACGATGCGCATGTGCATGGTAAGGAGAGTGGGAAGATGAGCCACACTTTTTCAAAGGATAATATTCTATATATATATATATATATATATACGGTATATATATTTTTATATATATATATATATATATATATTATATATATATATATATATAATTATATATATTATATATTATATTATATATATTATTATTATATTTATTATATGATATATATATATATATATAGTATATATATATATATATTATATATATATATATATTATATATTCTTATATATTATATATTATTATATATATATATTATATATATATATATATATATATATATTTATATATATAATTACATTATAATATATATATATATATAATATATATATTTATATATATTATATATATATATAGATTATATATTATATATATATATATTATATACTATAATTACTGATATATATATATATGACGCAGGTGGGACATGCTTATGGTGGGACGATGGCTGAACCAAGAACATTGAAACCTTATATATAAGAAAAATTACAAAAAACAAAAAACAAAAAAAATTTGAAAATTCTTAATTAAACTTTACAAACATTCAATTCTTAATATAAAAAAAGAAAATATTTCAACCTAGTCATATAAAGATAAGAAAGAAATAATGTACCTAACCAGGTAAACAAAAAAGATGTCAAATTTAAGAAATAGAAGTAGTGCCAAAACAATTAATAATATCATTGTGATGAAGATGGCTTGAACAGGGATTTTAGAAACAAAAGCTTTTTAATTTAAAAAAAAGACTTCAAGATTAATTAGAAAAAGATAAATAGAGAGAAAGAAATAAAAGGAGATAAAAAAAATATTATATTATATTATAATTAATATATATATATATATATATATATATATATATATATTATTATATATATATTTATATATTATATATTATATATATTATCTTATATATATATATATATAGTATATATATATATATTATATATTATATATATATATAGTATTTAATATATAGTATTATTTATATATATATATTTATATAATATATTATATATATATATATAGTATATATAATATATATTACATATATATATATTTATATAATATATATATATATATTTATATATATTATATATATAATATATATATCATTTCGTGGCGTAGGAGGTTGACTCGCGACTCTATGCGAGAGGAGCTGGTTTCCAATTTCTGCGTTAGCAGTCCGATTTTTTATTCTTCTGAGGGAAGAATTAAAACTCGGCTTGGCGAAGACGTGGTGGGGGATAGATGTTGGAATATGCGGCGTTAAAGGTATGGAAGGTTTGTCTGTAGCTCTCCCCGTTGTTACGCGCTTGATGAGGGTAAGTAGTTGAAAGGAAAGTTTATATATATATATGCGGTGGTATTATATATATATATATATATATATATATATATATATATTCTATATATATATATATTAATATATTCTATATATATATATAATATATATATTATTATATAATACGTATATAAATGTGGTTGAATGGAAATAGTTACCAAATGAATCTGAGGACAATGGTTCAATGGAAAGGATTTCTTATGCTTGCATCATTCGTACAAACTTCAATTAATGGTTCTTAATTTCTGTTTTATTATACTATATATATATATATATAATACTATATATATTATATTATATATAGTATAATATATATATATATATATATAAATATATATATATATTATATATATATTTATATGTTATATATATAAGTATATATATTATAGTATATTATATATATTTTATATATATATTATATATATTTAATATATATATGATATATATATTATATATATATTATTATCTATTATTTTAATATATATATATAAGTATATATAGTTAATATATATCTATATATATATATTATATAATTATAGATATATATACTATTATTTTAATATATTATATATATTATATTATATATTATATATATAATTTATATATAGGGGGGGGATCAGTAAAGGGCTTATGCAATTAATGTCTGATTCTGATTACTTCTATATAGAATTTAATTCCTGCTCTAAGGATTTAATTCCCCATCTTCTCACTTTCATTGCTTCCACTGTGATCTCAGACCCCGACCCCTCAGACCCAAACACTCATCGCATGTACATGACCTTCCATTTGGATTGTCTCTTTAAATTAATGATACCTGATTTCTTTGCCTTCTTTTTATTTAAATGTTTTCCGTGACTCTTCGAAAAAAACTAGAACAAAATATATAAGATAATAATATGAATAATTATCTAAAAATTATTTTATTTAAAAATTGTTTCTTTTTTTTTTGTGTGTTTTAATTATGTGAGAAAACATTTACCGTGTGGGAAATAAGCTTGATGAGGGTAGGTTGTACTGCTTAACAATACGCAGTTAAACCAAAGATGGTAAAACAGGCAGTGAATGCAGGTTAAGTTTATTTTTTAATTAATAATAAATTATCATAATTTCACACACAAATAACTCAACATACAATACTATATACTATATTCCATATACTATTATATATATTATATAATATATATATAATATTATATATATATATATATATATATATATATATATATATATATATTATATATATAATATAAAATATTATATATATTATATATATATATATATTATATATTATATATTATTTATATATAATATTATATATATTATATATAATATATATATATTATATTCTATATATATAATAATTATATATATATTTATTAATATATATATTATATATTAGTATATATATATATTATATTATTATAATTATTATATATATGTATATATATATATATATAATATATATATTATAATTTATTATATATAATTATACATAATATATATATATTATATATATATTATATACTATATATATATATATATATATATATATAATATATATATTATTATATAATTATATATATATATATATATATATATATTATATCTATTACGTATATATATTATAATTTCGACAAGTGATTGGGCTCATAGAGTAGAAGATTGACACTTTTTAAAAGAGCTTTATATGACATCACTTCTGTTTGGCATTGGTAATAAACATTGTGAGAAATTTTAAAAAGTAAAGACACCAAATTAAATTAATAATTACGTAAATATAAATGAGATTAAAAACACGATTTATGGGTTTGATTGATAAGAGTTTAATTTGGTGTTTTAATTAATAATAATAATAATAATAA
>JABUQX010064666.1:20000-36420 GCA_015478945.1 Trachelipus rathkii
CGCCCTGAATGACACTCCGTTTCTTAATTTTATGCTTTTTGAGATTTGATGTTTGATGGACACCTGCGTAGTGCCTCCAGATATGAAATTGGCTAGCCATTTTTGTAATTGTTAGGAAATGGCGAGTTTAGGATTTTTGAATGAGTATGAGTCTGGATACTGTGTCGAAGGCTTTACTAATGTCGATGGCTAGGAGTATTGTTCTGTAGGATGGAGTTTTGTTCAGTCCGTTTATTATGTTTTGTGTGATGTTTGTTAGAACTCTTGAGGTGGAGTAGGATTTTTTGAATCCATGTTGGTGATCTGGGGAGTGAAAGTAGGGTTAGATTTTGGTACGTACAATCTTCTCCATTAGTTTGCACAAAAATGAAAGGAGGAATATGAGTCGATATGAGAAAGGGAGGTTGGGGTCTTTTCTAGGTTTTAATTTGGGTATGATTATTTTTTTCCGGTATGGAGGGATATAGTCAAGTGACCAAGATTTATTGAAAATGTTTGTAATGAATGAAAAAGCGGTTGGTCCCAAGTTTTTAATGTGAAGGTTAGAAATGCTGTCTGAGCCAAAAGCTGGGGATTTTTTTTAAGGTTTTGATAAGTGAAGTAATTTTCTGTTAATGAATGGAGGGTTTGGATTGATTTTTATTTTATTTTTATTTCTTTTTAAGATTGAGTATTATCTTTCTGTTATTTGGGTGAGTAGGTTTGTTGGAGATACTGGAGTATTGTTGTGCAAGGATATTGCAGTGTTGTTTGGGGGAATGGAGAGAGTTATTTTGTCCTTTTAATGCTTCGTTTGTGGGTGGGGTGGTGTTTTGGGAGTTGTAGAGACGTTTTATTACCTGCCATGTTCTTTTTTTCTGGCTTCTCCATATTGTCAGTTAGGTGTTTTTTTGTTGTTGTTTTTTTCTGCTTTATGGGTTGAGATGAGATTGGAGATTTGTGTTTTCTAGGAGTTAACTTGAGCAGTTGGATCTGGGTATAAATATTTTGATGTCTAATGATGTTTCTTTGTTTCAGGTGTTAATGAGGGGTTGTAGTGTGTTCTATGGTCTTTTGGTATGTAAAGGTTGGAGGCTTTATGCATTATTTCGGTTAGTTTATCTATGACCTTATGTAGGGAGAGGGAGTTGTTGATTTCCAGTAGAGGTAGGTGAGTTTCTATGTATTGGGTAAATTTTTGGCAATTTGCCTTTTTGTAGTTTGTAAAGGTTGTGGTAATTTTGGTGTTGTTTTTTTGTTTTTTGTTTTATTTTTTGCTGTTTTATATGTGATTATTGTTTGGACGTGCGTCGTGATGGAATCGATTTCTGTTTCCATGTTAGTTGGCGAAAAGAGAAGGAGAGCAGAAAGTGATGTCTAGGGATTATTGTGTTGATTTACTTGTGTGATATTAATATTAAGTTTTAATAATTTAGATATTAAGTTTGCCGAGAACGTGAATACTTCGGCTATCTGTGAAGTGTTCCCTGCACCAGGCTGTGTAATATAATTAATCAATATAATTATTAATTATATTGATAGGATTTTAAGTGGTTGTGTTGTTCGGCAATGTTAGATGGGGGATCGGGATGTATATTTTTTAATATATAATATAGTATAGGATAATATATATATATATAATATATAATATAGTATATATATATAAATTATATATATAATAGTATATATAAATAATATATAATATTATATATATTAAAATATCAATATATATATAATATATATGATATATTATATATATATATATATATATATAATATATATATATAATATATATATATATATAAATACTAACACGTATATAGGTATATATATATATAACTATATATAATATATATAAATATAGTACGTATGATAGGTATATAGATACTATATATCCATATATTATGAATCATATAAAAATATATACCCTATATAGCTATAAAATATAATAAATACATAATACGTATATACATATATATATCCACTATACGATATTTTGATAATATGACCAGTATATATTAAAAAAACCTATACATGCCCCCAACAGTCCCCCCAATTCTCAACATGCCTCATTAGACCGAACAATAACTATATCGTAATAATAATATATATCATATAAATAATTATATATATAATATATAATAATATATATATATATATATAGATATAATATATATAATAATATATAAAATATATATATACTAAGACCTAATAAATAAATGAGATATAATATATATATATTAAAATATATATAAATATATAAACTATAAAAATATAATATAATACATATATATATATATAATATTATATATTATATAAATTATATATAAATATATTAATATATATTATATGTATTATATAACTATATATATAGAAATTACATATATAATATATATATTATATATAATATATATAGTGATATAAAATAATATATAATAAATATATATACGGTACTATATTTTAATACAAATATTATACATACTATATATAATACTATATATATATATTATACTATAATAATAAATATAATAATAATAATATATATATATATTTATTATATATATATAATAATACCATATAAAATACAACAAATAACCATAAAGACAATAAAATAAAAAAATTACATAAAAAAAATAAAAATTAATATAAATAACGTGGAAAGTAAACGCCGACCCTGGACCCTTGCCTACCCCAATTCCTTCAAGGTAGGGGCCAGACGCGCGGACTTAAATGAGAAGATTAAATAGTTGCGGGGAAAGTAAAAGAAGGCAAGGAGCTCCACAAAACAGAGGTGGCAAAAGGAGGTACCACAAACGAGTGATCCTTGAGTCTCCAATATTCACCAATTTTCATGCACGAGAACAACACTCTTGTGTACGAGGGAGAACATTGTGGAGAAGCTGTAATATATATTAATATATATAGGCTTATATATATATAGTAAAATAATATAATATAAATATATATAATAATAAATAATAATATATATATATTATAAAATATAATATAAAGTATATATATATCATAATAATACTAATATATATTATATAGATATAATATCATACTATACATATATAATATAGATAATAAGAGTAATATATATATATAGTATATAATATATATAATAGTATTTATATATATATATCCATAATAATATAAATATATATATAATATATATTATAAATAAATTGATACAATATATCATAATCAATAATATATGCAAAACTTAGCCACCATAATCTATGCAAAATATAAAATTTTATATATATATTAAATATATATATATATATATATAAGATAATATATATATATAATAATATATAATAGAATATATATATATATTATATATAATATATAGTATATAATTTATATATATATTATATATATAATAAGAGATAAAAATTGATTAATAATATAAGTGAGTTTATATATATATATATATATAATATATATAATATATAATTTAATAAATATTATATAGAATATATATATATTAGTATATATATATAAATATATATATATAATATATATATATAATATAAATAAAAAAAAATAATATATATAGTATATATATTATATTATATAGATATATATATATAAATATATATATATATATATATATAATATATATATAATAAATATATATATATATATAATACATATATAGTTATTATATATATATTATAAGAGTAATAATCACTTTTGCATGAGAGTATCTAACCACAAACGCAATCATAAAAGTGCGACCTTTTATCGAACCGCAAAAAACCGCAAAGTACCGAACAAAAGTCGCACTCACAAGGCGCCGCCGTCCGAAAAAAATCATATGTCCTTATAGGTTAGTATAGGTTATATATTATATAGGTTAATATATTATATATTATATATTATATAGTTAATATTATAGTAAATTCTTAGCTCTAGCACTGCCCGACCTATATTGCTAGAATACCCGTCTTATTGTCTATCCCTAGTTATTGGGTACGGGGATCGATCGGTGTACATTAAGGTGCTAGGATAGCTTCCTCTATGAGTTATTACCCGACCCCCCTATTCTAGCCTTTTCTAGTCATGACATGTCCTACGTCATCGAATACACCCGCGTATTTAGTGCCTACCCGCTAGGTATTGTACGGGGAGGTCGATCTGGTGTGTATTAGAAGATGCTAGGATGCTCCTTCTATGAGTTTATTACCCTACCCCCCTTTTCTAGCCTTTTCTAGCATGACATATCCTACTCATAGAATACACCCTATTAGGTCTCCTCCTAGGATATAAGTATGAGGAGGTCGATGGTGAATAGAAGTTGCTAGTGTTCTCTCACGAGTTATCACCCCACCCCCCTTTTCTAACCCCTCTAGTACGATATATCGTATGCGACAGAAATATCGATATTTAACATCGATATATTACAAAATCGACACTGCTGAATCGATTCCTGTGGTTCGACGGATCCGATTCATTCCTAACAAGAGTTAATTTAGATATTACCCTACCCCCCTTGTTGGCGTATTGCCAAGGCAATGTCGCATCCAATGTTGCAAATGTTGCAAAACATTTTGCAACATATTGCAACATTTTCAACATTTTGCAACATCTCGTTATTTTTGCGTATTAACACGTTTTAAGGGTCAAATATATGTTTTCGGGTGCGTAGAAGCGTTTTCCGGGTCAACGACGCATTGACAAAACCCGAGGCTCAGGCGCACCGCGACCGCCCGCACCGCGTCACATCACTTTTTCGCTTGGCCCGTCTCGATTTCTATACTCAGCGACCTTTTTTCCTGACTATCACATTTCGAACCTATGTTAGAACCAGCTGTTTTTTAGTTAGAAGGTTAATATATATATATATATATATAATAAATATATTATTTATATATATATATAGATAATATAAGTATAATTATATATATATATATATATACATATGATCATATATATATATCACTATATATATATATCACAAATCAATATAAAGAGAAGAGAGAGAGAGGAGAGCATACAGTCGACACATGTATAACCAACAACAAGTACCCCTGCTTATTAGGGAACTTCACCCTAACATAGTCAGTAGGTAACTACCCTAACCTTGAGTTCTGTATGTAACATATCCTACCTCCACACTACCACCACACACACACACACCACCAACACACACACACACACACACTCGATATTTTGATGCCTCCTTGACTCCATCAACTTGAGATGCCTTCACTTAATATGCCTCAACCTGAAATGGCCTCCACCACTTTGATAACCTCAGCTTTGAATACCTCAGCTCTGATTACCTCAACAAAATTTGATTACCCAACTTTGATACCTCACTTGATTACCTCAGCTTGATGCCTCAACTATTGATACATCACACTTTATGACTCAACTCCTTGATGCGATCATCTTTTAATATCCAGCCTCGTGATGACTCACCTCTTCTTACATGTCTCAGCTTTGATACTCATCTTTGTTACAGAACAAAAGAAGGAAGCGGGAGTAAGAAGAAGAAAAGAAGAAGAAGAAAAGAAAGAAAAAGAAAAGAAGAAAGAAAAGAAGAAAAGAAGAAGAAAGAATGAGAAAGAGGTATAAAAGAAGAAGAAGAAATGTTTTAGTAGATTCGTATACACACAGTCTACATTTTTAAGTTTTTATTTTTTATTTCAATCAGGTCTTTTATTTAGAAGAAAAGCTGTTTCAATACCAAAGTTAAAGTTAAAGTTATAGATAAAAAGTCGTTATAAATTAAATTTTCAATTGAAGATCCAAAATTTACATTTTTCATGTATTAAATACAAATGGTTTTGAAAAACATTTTGTTCAAAACATTTTGTTTATAGAAAAACATTTTGTTTTGAAAACATCTTTCTGCTTTTTGAAAACACTTTTTCTTTTGAGAACAAACATGTTTGTTTTTAAAAACATTCCTTATTGATGAAAACCACATTTTGAAATGAAATATTGTTTCTCCCAGAAAAAAAGTATATATAAATATCAACAAAAACATGACCTTACTTATGATTCACAAAATTCAGCACTTACATCGACTACAGCAAACAGCCACTCAGGGCGCCCCACCCACCCTCATCCCCTTCATTGTTTACTGTTTTACTGCTTTACCATACTTATATAATAAAAATTATATCAATAACCCTCATTTTTCTTTTACAAACAAACATTTCATCATATACACCATTTTTTTTCTCTTAATAATAAACACGATAATAATAATAATTTGCGCAATAAAACACTTTAAAATAAAAATAAGTTCTTATGTATGAACTTAACATATTAAGAGGATGACGAAAAACAAGATTTTTTTTTAAAAAAATAATTTTTAACTGAAAAAGTGCATTAATTAAATCCAGCAAAGAATATTATATAATATATATATATAATATATATATATATATATTATATATATATATATATAATACTATATATATATAATAAATATAATATTAAATATATATAATATAACTTATATATATATATATATATATATATATATATATATATAATTATAATATATAAATATATATATATTAACAGATTACAATTTTTTACATAAAGGTATTTTTAAAATATTACAGAACACATACACATACACAAGTTTTTTAAGTATATATATAATATATATATATATAATATATAATATATATATATACTTATATATACCATATAATATATATATATATATAATATAGACTTATATATATTAACGAGATAAAATGTTGTTTACATACAGATATCTTTAAAATATTACAGAAACACAAGTTTTAAATATATATAAATATATATAACTAAATATATATATATAATATATAATCATTATATTAAAATATATATATATATACTTATAAATATATATATATTATTATATATTTATATATATTAAGATAATATAATATATATAATATATAAATATATATATATAAGATAACTATTCTATATAAGTAATGTATATATATATAGTTATATATTAATATATATAATATATTATATATTATAATATATATAATATTAATACATTTTGCGCAGAACACAGGATGAAGTTGAAACTGTGTATTCTCTATATAAGTCTCCAAACCTCCTATCCTTTTGAAATGAACATAGAAAAAGATCTCGAGATCCCACCAACCATTCTCAGCATATTCAGGCCCTATAGATTGCATTTTCTCTCATGCAAAGAGACACAAAAGATCAAAACATTAGTAAATGCCTGTCAGCAAGCTGCATAATACATTCTAATATAAGGTTATCCCCATACTTCAGTGTAATTTTATAAAACAAAACCATAGGCTAGATGTATAATCGTCAAGTATGCGACCATTGTCAAGATGCATTAATTATTTTCTTCTTTATTTTTTAACAAGTTTTAATATCTCATCCGAATGTAAACAGAACGCGCTATCTTGTAACTATGAATGGTGTTAAGCCTGAGTAAGGTTTCCAGTAAGTACTGTACATCACAACTTTAACACGTACGCAATATCGAAAAAGCAACATCCTATTCTATTAATGACCCTCTGCCTTCGTTCTATGATTTTCCACTATGACTCGATGTATCAGATATCACACACTCAGCCTTTACCCATTCTTCGAGTTTCAATCCCAGCAGAATTCTTCAACAGAGAATGAATCAAAGTGTATCACTGTACACCACTTCGTAGGAATTACAGGCACGGTAAAACGATCACCATTAGGTTAAGAATAAATAAAAAAAGATACAGCTTACGGGAAGAACAAAGTCCTCGTAAATAATTGTTAACAAGTCTGGATGTGACAAAACCTCATCGTGTTAGCACAGTTGGAAATATCGGTACTGAAGAAAACTTCCTGTATATAAAAGCAGTCTCAAGATATCTATATAAATATATTTTCAACCAATGCATAAGAAAGTAAACAAGGTTACAACATAACCGCCTTATCAACTCAGAAAGTCCATATAATTACGCGCCTTACATCGACAGCTATAAACATGTTTACAGAAAGGATTAGGCAGCATACAAATCTTAAACTGATAACTAATGCGTAACAAAGGAGCGTCTATATTCATAAATAACAATGCAGAATAAATATCTTGACAAAACAAAACAAAACACATATACAAATACGAACAAACAAAATTAATAATCAATAATCAATAATAATAATCAATAATAATATAAAAAAAATAATAATATAATAATATAATAATATAAATAAATAATAATAATAACCCGTGAATATATATAAATATTATATATGATATTATATATATAAATATTTAAATTAACTAATTATTATATAAAAAACAAATATATAAAATTAATAGTATTATATATATTTACTTATATACATATATATATACTAAAATATATAATAATATATATATTTGAATGTCCTTACATGATGCGGCTTACGAACATCATTAGATTCACCTCGACCCCAAGTACACTTACACAAATCCCAGTATCTTCGTTTATTAGAATAAAACTTTTCAATCCTCACTCCATCCCAGAAGTACATACGATGCAAGTTCTTCTCCCTGACACAGACCATATGTTTTGGGTCAGCTATCATCACGTAAAAGGGGATCTTCAAGCTGAACGAATAAAGTATGAAACAATCTATCACTAAGAAAACTGATTAATATAATTTCCGAAAATCTTTATGTAACAGTTTTTAAACTATACATATGCCTCGCTATATATATATAATGAGCTGCAGTAACATAATCGGTTAACATTTCTGTTTACGTAACTGTTTTAACTTTCTCTCGAACGCGACCCATATATTTTATCTGGGAGGTGCCTCTAATATAGACCATATATTGTGGGATTAAATAATCCTGTATCTTCGTGTCTCTGCCATATTCTAATCCATAATATTCGTATCTAGATATTTAGAGAAGGTTAAAGTAAGTTTTTCTTATCATCATTTCCACCCCCACTGATAACTATCTCCCAACGATTTAATACACAGTGTGACTTAAAGTGTTCATTCACCCATTCTTCAGCATGATGGCATACACAAAGTAATTCGTCGGAACTCATAAAAACACGTCTGTTATATTCATAATGGTCACTACATCTGAAGTAGGTGAAACCGTCTGGCTTTCTTATATATAAGAAGGATACATCACTTTTCGAAATATTCCCAATTCACAATGTCACGTATAGAGAGGTGTATTTATCAAGACGAACCATTTTAACGGTAGGAATATACATCACAGGGAAATAAGAACACTTTTTAAGGACAGAGCACAACCTGTCCTACCTTCGTCAAATCTAAAACGAATATGACTATAAAATAAGTCTTGAGAGAAAAAATAATGTAATATTACTGAAACAAACACAAGTCTAAGAAATAAGGGATTATTCAACCAATCACGGTAAGTATAGATATCAGCCAATCACAGAGAGGGTAAATATAGATAAGGTAATATGTCCAACATTGAAAACAGCATCCAAAAGTCTACAATATATCACGATATATATATATATATATATATATATACATATAGATTATAATATATATATATAATGATATAATAATATTATATAAATATATATATAATAAATATATATATGGGTAAACATTAACATAGGATAGGCGCCACATTATGTAAAATAAAAGAAATCCAAAATAGCATACATAATAAAATACTAAAGAATACCTCTAGCCACCGAAGAGACACCCAGGGGGTTTCACCCCTTGCTAGATGAATGAATCCTCCAGGGGTATCACCCCGAGGCCAGAGGCTTACCTCCCTTCGGGTAACCGCCGCTATACGCCCTCGGCGATACCCCCTGAGATTCATTCATCTAGCAAGGGGTAAAACCCCGGGGTATCTCTTTCAAACATATGTTTAATATTATTATGTATGCTAATGACTTAGTATTATACATATGTGGGCCTATCCTATGTACATGTTTACCCCAATATATTATATATAAAATATATATAGATAATATATTATATATATAATATATATATAGAATACATATATATAATAATATAATATATATATATATAATATATAATATATATAATATATATATATAATAATGTAAGACTTTGGATGCTGTTTTCATGTGACAGTATCCGTTATCTAGATTTACTCCCCACACTAACCTGTGATTGCTGAACTATCCTATACCTTTCCGGAATTGTGAAATATCCCTATCTTCTATAGACTGGTTTGTTCAGTAATATTACAATATCTTTCCTCTCAAAACTTATATTTCATCGTAATATCGTTTTAGATTTAACGTGTTTAGAAGGTAATTGGCTCTGTCTTTAAAAGTGTTCATTTCCCTGTAGTATATTCTACCGTTAGAAATGGTTCGTCCTTAGAAATACACCTCTACATACGTACATTGCTGCATTGGAAATCAATATTCCGAAAATTGATGATATCCTCTTATATAACACAGAAAGCCAGACTGTTCACCTACTTCAGATGCTAGTAACCAATTATGAATATAACAGACGTTCTTTTATGAGTTCCACGCAATTTACTTTGGTATGCCCATCATACGCTGAAGAATGGTGACAATGAAACACTTTAAGTCACACCGTATTGTATTTAAATCGTGGAGAACTAGTCTCCAATCCAGTGGTGGTAAATCATGATAGAAAGAACCTCCTTTAACCCTTCTCTAAATATCTAGATACAATATTATGGATAATTGAATAGGCAGAAGCACACGAAGATACAGGATTAGTGTAACCCCACAAATACTGCTTTCTATGTTAGAGGACTCCCAATAAAATATATGGGTCGAGTCGAGAGAAAATGTTAAAACAGTTGCCTAAAACAGAAATGTTAACCGATTATGTTACTGCAGCTCATTATATGTTATACGAGGCATACTATACATTTAAAAAACTGTTACCTAAAGATTTGGAAAATATAATTAATCAGTTCTTAGCTTCGATAGATGTTCATACCTTTATTCGTCAGCTTGAAGAATCCCTTTACGTGAATGATCCTTACCCAAAACATATGGTAGTGTCAGGGAGAGAACTTGCATCGTAAATGTACCTGGGATGACTTGAGGAATGAAAAAGATATATTATATCAATGGCATTATAAATTATTTTTAAGACTTGGATCGATTAGAGGATCTTAATGATGTCTCGTAAACCAGCATTCATGTAAAAAGGGGAGACAATTTTTTACAAAAAAATTAAATATATTAATTAATAAAATATAATATATATATATATAATATATATAATATATTAATAATATAATATAATATATTTATATACATAATAGTATATAATATATATAGATTCACGGTATTATGTAAGTATTTGATATAATATATTATTATATTATATTATTATTTTATTATTATTATATTATTATTTGTTTGTTTCGTTTTTAATATCGTGTTTTGTTTTGTTTGTCAAAGATCATTTTTCCTGCATTGTTAATTTATGAATATAGACCTCCTTTGTATACAATGATTTATAAACATTTAGTTTGTATAAGCCTAATCCTTCTGTAAACATGTATATAGCCTTCTATGTAAGGCGTGATTATATGGACTTCTGAGTTGATAAGGCGGTTATGTTGTAAACTTGTTTATTTTCTTATGATTGGTTGAAAACTATATTATCTATAGATTTGAGACTTTTATATACAAAGTTTCTTCAGACACGATATTTCCAACTGAGCTAACACCATGGCTTCTTTTCACACTCCCCAACTTGTTAACAACATATTTACGAGAACCTTTGTTATTCCCGAAGCTGTATCTTTTATTTATCGAAAACCTGTTGGTGATCGTTACATAGCCTGTATTCCTAATAGTTACATGAACACCTTTTGTTCATTTCTGTTCAAAAGAATTCCTCCTATTACTGATACCCGTGGAAAGAATGGAAAGGCGAGTCTATTGGATATCTTATACACGAGCAATAGTGAAATATCCATTAAACGAAGGCGAGAGGCCGGGTATTAATAGAATAGATTTGCTTTCTCATATTGCATAGTGTTTAAAAATATGATTCAGCTAATACTGAAAGCCCTAGTTTCTATGTGCTTCATTGCGTTCTTGAATAAAAGATTCTCAAGCATGCACGTTGAGCTTATTACCACCTTTGTTAAAATAAAAAGAAATATGAAGTGCATCTTGCACAAGTCACATACGAACAAGTTGAATTACATCTCAGCCTATGGTTTGTATAAAATTTACACTGAAGTATGGAAAACCTTATAATTAGAATGTTATAGACAGCTGCTGACGGCAACTAATGATTATACTTTTACTTCTCTTTTGGCGATGAGAAAAAAATGCAATCTATAGAAGCCTGAATATGCTTGAAAATGGGTTGGTAGCAATCTCGAAATTTATCTATCTTATTCAAAAGAATAGCCGAAGTTGGAGACTCTATATAGAAATGCACAGTTCAACTTCATCCCATGTGTCTGCCGCAAATGTATTAATATAGGATATATATCATATATATCATAAAAACGATATATATATAAATATAAATAAAATATATATAATATAACATACTAACATACCTATATATATATATAATAGAATTATACTATATAATATATATATAATAATAATATATATAATAATAATATAATATATATATATATAATAATATATAATATATATTATATATTAAAAACTTTGTTCTTAATATTAAAGATATCTGTATGTAAACAACATTGTATATCTCGGATTAATATATATTATATATATATCATATATATATATATATATACTATAACTATATATAACTATATATAGCTATATATAATATATATATATATTACGATAGGCACCATCCCTGAGATCTAAGTCACACCGGCATATTTCCGGCCACCTACGGTATATATATAGTATATATATATATATATAATTAAAAAACTTTTTCTATGTGTAATGTGTTCTTAATATAGATAACGAGAATGGTGAATAACATTTGTAAATCTCGTTAATAATAAAATAGATATATAAATATATAATAATATGATAATTATAAATTATAATTATATATATATCATATTATAGCACAATGTTAATAAAAATATATATATAATAATATAGAAATAAAAACAGTCAATAAACTAATTCCCTATAATATTCTTATACAGTTCCCTCTATATCTCGACCCTATGATACCTACTTATATAAGGTGTAAACTACTTACCGCTCTCCCTTCCAATCCCTTAATATACCTAGACACTATACCCTACCATAAACAGCTTTATTACAATAGACTTCCCAATCAATCAATCATCACCATCATTCATTACCCTCCGTTATCATGTGCTCCAATCACCATACTATTCTCCAGTTGCCAGTCCTAAATACATAGCTCGTGCTTAACTGTAAAAATACCACAAAAGGCTTTTGGTCTCATTATCATATACCGCTTTATTACACCAACTTCCCAATGATGATCAAATCAATCCACGGATGCGTACAGCTCACTAACCAATACCGATGTGTGATATTGGCAGTTAGTACTACGACGAAAAAGTAATTATGCATCGAGGATGCGTTATACCTACAGAGTTACCATTCTTCATCTTCTCTCCTCACTCTATCCCATTACCTCCTCCTTGCTGATAACTACATCCCCAAAATACCTATTCCTTCTTGCACCATCAAACCCTCACATTCAGCTATCACCTCTTCAATTCATGCCAAACATTATTGCAGATTCGTTTTCTTGCCCACAACGTCCCCTACGCATCCTTTTCATCAGTTACAAACAGCACCATCCCTATTCATTCGGTATTTCTAAGTGCATTAGTATCCATAAGAATTAACATCATAATCATAGTGAGACCTTTTCGCGCTTCCTTCAAGAAGCGCTTCCTTATTCCCTTGTAAGTACCCATTCATACCTCCTATCCGAAATGACATGAGGTGCGAGTAGCCTCTTAAGTCTTTTCTCCTAGCTTAATGACCTATATATATAAGTATGATTCTTTTTGTTCATACTCATATATTATAGAGTATATACACAATCATCATTCTTTGTGTTAAATGCAGTCATTTGCTGATATTCAGCAAGCCATTTTTTTTAAAAAACAAAAGTAAAAACCCACTCTATAGTTTTTTACTGTTTAACACTTTTGAGTGTACATCACGCCTCTTTGCATATCTCCCCCTTGTTGCTGATCCATCTCCACTTAGTGTTAACTGCACATCTATACATTGTCACACTTACCTTACATTAGCTCCCGATCATACTTATCTAAATTCAATGTCTTGTCTCGTTAGGAAATTTTGAACAATTATTACTAAATATAAAATTCGTATTTTCATAATAAAATATTTATTTATTTATCAATCAAAAAAATAATGTTTCTATAAAATGCAATTTTCATCTAATAGAAAAATGTTTTGCAAATACACAAAAAAAATCGTTAGGAAACTCATTTTAAACATGTTCAATATAAAAACAAAAAGGATTTACTTGTTAAATATATCAATATAAAATTTTTTTCAAAAAATCACTATTAATTGCATTTTAATACATGAATTATTTCAAATAATCAAATTCAAAATATGAAAATGTAACTTTAACCTTAACCTTTTATCTATAACTTTAACTTTATCTCCAACTTTAGCTAGAACTGCAGTACTAAAAATTAATAATATATATACTACTATTAAAAAAAATAAAAAATAAAAAAAGTAAGACTGGTGTATACCATAAATTCTTCTTAGATAATCTATACTTCTTCTTCTTCAATCCTCTATCTCAATATTTCTTCTACTTCTTTCTTATATATACTTTCATCTTTATCTATTCTTCTGTCGGAGCTTGCTCTTCTCTTCATATCATCATCTCGTCTATGGGGTTTTCTATCTATGAATCTCTTTATATGTTTATTGAATTATCTCGTATATAAGTCTCTCTCTATATTGGTGTTTTATATGTCACAATATGTTTTACGCAGCATTCTTCTTCTTTCTTCTCTTGCTTACTTCCTCCTCATCATACTATCTCAGCTAATAACAACTATGAAGAATTCAACCTATGCGAATATGCGTGAACAATATGAGAAATATTCTAGTCATCACGAGAAGCTTCAGATATATTAATAACACATGATGTGAGTCATCATATATAGGAATTACTATCCTATATCCAACAATTCCATGTTATCAAAAAGTTTATGAAGACGAGTCACGAGCATAGGTAGCCAAAATGCGTAGCAAAGTGGCAGAAGGGTTGATCTATACTAGGTGATGTTATAGCAACAGTTTAGAGAAGACGAGCGTATCAAAGCTGATTGATTAATTCAAAGACGAATTACCATTAGGTTTAATCCAATAGAGAAGGATGAAAGGCATCAAAGTTTGAAGAGCATCAAATATTGCTTTATGGAAGGGACATACTCAAATTTTAGGCACACCAATATATACGGTGTTATCAAAGTATTATAAATAATTATTTAACATAATAAAACAAAATAAATATCGATAAGTCATTAGAATGCAGTGTGGTTTGAGCCGATTGATTGTAGAGGCAGATTGTGCTCGGAGATTTGCGATGTATTTGATTTATTAGTGTTATATTAGATGTAAAGGAGTATAGATAGTACAATAACAGGTAACTCATTAAGTATAGGGTAAGTTATCCGTACACGACCTCATGTTATATTAGGGACAGTCCTAATTATATATATATATAACAGGTACTGTGTAGGTACCTACATGGTGCGAACTAGATTAAATTCCTTATCACTTCATATCCTTCATCTCTCTTCTCTTCTTCTCATATTTAATATATTAAATTATATATATTATATATTATATTATATAATATATATATAGTATAATATATATAATAATATATATATAATACTATTATATAATAATTATGATATATATTAATATTATTGAAAATGGTGTACCAATATTTTAATTAAAGATAAATATAAATAATAAAATTCATTTACCAATATTTTCTGATATTAAGGATTTTATTCTGGGAAAGAAATTGAGCGAATGACAAGATTATAACCTTACACAGATTTATTCGAATCTATCACACTAGATGTACTTACGAAAAAAAACACAGAATATAATAGATTACGTAAGCTATCAAAAAAAAAATAAATATTAAATCGAATATAACAAATACACCCTCAAAAACAGCGGAATTCTATTATTAACATGCAACAACAATAGGTATTCTTGTGCGTAAACCCACTGAACGTGTCATATTGCAAAGTAATATGAATACACTGTTCCGAAAGAAAGAATCAAATGATTAAAACAGTATCTTAACACTTTAAAAATCTAAATTAATCGAAAATTATTTAAATATAACCTTTATCAAGAATTTAAAATATTAAAAAACAATAGGAAAAATATACAATACTTACTTTATCGCTTTGCGCAAGAAAAATACACCTGAAAAATGCACTTACGAAAAACTGGAAACTCTAAACACATACATA
>JABUQX010064667.1:0-5000 GCA_015478945.1 Trachelipus rathkii
GGTAACATATCATTAATCCGAGGCAAAAAAAATAAATAGTACATTTTATGAAAACCACTACCCTGCGGATACCGCCTTATCCAGAAGAGGGGGTTTTTTAAAGTTGTGCGTGACAGAATAGAAGAGAGCACCGAATACAAACTGATGATATAATCGTGTGTGACAAAAGGGCATTAATTAAAAAGAGGAGGTAGTCGTTCCGCGGGAAAAACAAACTCTGCGAATGGAAGGTTTAAGGAGAATCCCAGTCTTCCACTGTCTGTTTCGTTTTTAAAAAGACACGAAGAAACCATCCCAGCCATGTTTGTGAGGAAGGCTTCCGACCGGAGTCATGGTCTAGTTTTACCAAGCGGTCCGCAGTTGAACAATTTTTGAGGAAACCAAATTGGAAGTTTTGAGAAAGAAACTTGACGGCTCTCCAGAACAGGGAGTAAGCCGCCATTACCATTTTTTCTCCATTCATTTATTTACAAGGCAAGCTAAGTGGACAGTCAGTGGGTTTCAGCGAGTTGGTCTTGGTTGCTCTGCCAACTTCGAAATCTTTCAGGTTTTGAATAGGAATTTACAAAAAGCTGTAGTCAAATAGGATGGAAAGAAGATTCGATCCAGATTCTGTTATATAAAATCCAGCAAAAATGCTAACGCCGAAGGTATGATATGACGGAGCATGAATGTACGGAATCCATGTCTGGACCCAAAGGGGGCACCCATCTTGCTGTTGCCAATTTGCACAGTTTATTATCTGCAAGTGTTAAAAAAGACGGATTGTAGGTATTAATCTTCCCCCTTTCGCTGGTTTGAGAAAAGTCTGGTTAGTGCTGTTTGTCAGTTATTCAGTTTTTGAAAGGATTCAGTGTAGCGGAGAATGACCGAATGCCTAGCAAAGCTATAACCTAGCGCCATCCGCTACCACCGCCGAGGAGCGGAAATCTCCGTAATCATTAGTATATTTCAGGCGCATAACGGAGGATGTGGGTGAGAAGTCATTGGAGCGGACGAGATATTTTCTGTGTTAACTTTGTTTGTTAAAAGGAAGGGGGTTGTTGTGAACGAAGGGTTAAACAGTCGATATGTAAGGTTCGAAAATATTGCTTACGCGTTTGACGATAATTGGTCGAGATCTCGCTGCGGCTGCTTTAAAATAATCATATTTGGCGTGGGGGTTACTGGTCTTTTGTATTCCTTGTATAGAGTCTTATTCTTCTCTCGGTTGGCTTGTGCGCACTCTTTGGACCACCAAGGGGCGGTTGCGACCGCCTGCCTGAGGAAGATTGCTGGAAGCAAGCTTCCGCTGCCGAGATGACTACTTTCTGGAAGAAGCAAAGGCATCATCAACAGTCGGAAATCGTTTATGGAAAGGAGAAAGAGGGATAGTGGTGGTCTGATAAAAAGGAGCCCACACCGCTCGATCATAACGCCAGCTGGAAGTTGGGTTTTTGCATTGGGCTTGGAACAAGCTCATTTAATGCTATTGGGTAATGATCGCTGCCGAATAAATAATCAAAGCGGGACCAGTTAAAACGATCCATAAGGGAATGGGAGCAAAAGGAAATATCAATACAAGAAGAATAGTGGGTTGTATCTAAACGGTTCATAGAGTTGGAGTCCAGTGTTTAAGGCATTCCAGGGGAAAAAGGTGGTTTAGGAGATCTAATTAAGTTCTTGGACTTAGATGAGTGACAGAGTCACCCCATAAGGTGGCGAAGGTTGCAGTCTCCTAGGATATACACCGGGCAGGGGAGCTGTTTAAAAAGATTAGCCAAGTCGCCTTAGTAAATTCACTACTCGGATTTAAGTAGATGACATATAGTTTAATGTCGATGGACAAATGTGAATTGTTCTTGCCGCTTACTGCATTGAAGTTTGTTTGCGAGGATGAGACCTGGGAGAATAGGGGATAGATGTGATAAGTATTTCCTGCCCGCTCCTATCATTGTCACCCTCTTTCTATAGAAGTTAACGGCGATTTATATTTCGATTTTGAAAGAAGTCACTGATGATTCTGACAACTAAACTTCAAAAACATATACACTTTGATGTACGTATGTTTATTAGTTGAACAAGTTCTTCGAATTAGAGATAGCCTCGACAATCCATTGAGGAAAGTACGTCATGGGAGTATGAAATTATGATGGTGGTCTAATTTAGAGACAATTGTCTCTATGTGACTGGGGGTCAATGTTAGAGGTGGTTCAGATTGAGAGGGAAGGTCTCGGCGAGGAGGGGGGAACAAAACTGGGGGATAAGGGTAGTCATACACCAGAGATTTTAGGTTGTATGACATCTTTTAGGGAGGAGTTTTTAGATGTATTTGGTGAAAGACATTCACCATGAATGCGAGATAAGTTGAATTCAACAGAATCCAAATTGTTATGTGGGTTTGGTTGTTTAATAGAAGAGCATTCGTAATGATCATATTTATTAGTGAGAGCAGTATCAGAATCGCTTGGCAAGCAGATTTCAGAAATTGTGGGAGACATAGAGTTGTTTCCACATGGAAATTGGGGAAGGAAGGTTATAAACCGGAAGGGTATTGTCTTTTGAGAATGCATTGGGGTCTACAACATCGATTTTCCCAATATGGGATCGATTGAATGCAGGTTCTGATTCTGGAGATTTTCCATACTTCATCATGCGGGTGATTTTGCGGAATTGGGCAGTTGATCTGTTAGAGAATGGAGACCTCTGGGTCTCCTCTCATGCCTCCAACAGACCCAGAACGCTTAGAGCGTTTTGCGGCGTTTACGTTGAAACAGTTTTCCAATCACCTTTCTCGGAAGTGCAGGAAGCCATTAGAAAGAGAATGGGTCATCGCATCAGCTCCATTTGGGAGCCTGTTATTCCAATTCATCTTCTAGGTATAGAATCCCTTAGAGAGAGCTGATAAAGGGAACTCCGGAGGAAGAGTTATAGGAAGAATCAGAAGAACTAAAACTGTCTTGTAAATATTAGATGGTTGGTTGGGGAGTTGTTCATCAGCTGGGATGTTTTAGGTAATGGATTTTTATGCCATGCTTGGTGCTCACAATAGGCTTTATGCCGAGGTCTCTCTGAGTTAGCATTTTTGTTAACAATCTGGGTGTTACTTGTTTTTGTTTTAAAAATTCGGTTGCTCTATTATTTTTAACGAATAATCTTTTAACTTGGCGACTATTCTTTTCTTTGTGTTTTGAAACATCTTTACAAGGGGCTTTAGCAATAGTGGAAGGCCGATTTAAGGGATACAGAGACCGATTTTAAAAAAGAGTTTGGTGAACCAATTGGGAGAATTGAATAAAGAAGTATTATAAGAGACTTTTTACATATATGATATTGGAAGAGCTAGCTTAGTTTCATTGCTAGCTTGTTGAGAGTTAATACCTCAGGATAGGCTTGTTGATGGCTTTTGGACGGGAGATTGAATCAAGGGGCTTTTGCCACTTTGAGAAGATGGTAGTGTGGGCAGTACAGGTAAAACTGGTTGCAGTACTTGCCTGAGTTTCAACGGAATTTAAGAGAGGAGAATCTATTAGGATAGGGTTGTGTTGGCGGATTAACACGCGGAAGGCGTGGGGGCAGCTGCAATTGTGGCGTAAGATTGATTTTGATTTGTTCTTAGGATATTTTTCATTGAGCTGCCGTATAGCATCTCTCCTTGCTCAATTTATGTATGTTACATAGCTCTAAAACCTCCTGTTCAAAAAGGTAAGACGGGCAGAAAGAGGAAGCAATGTGGGGTCCTTTACAGTTTTTTACAGTTTAGGGGTATTTTCACATGGGAGTGTGAAATAATTATCCGCAGATTGGGCCATTGTCATCCTGTCCCCTACAAGTATTTTCGGGGATGACCCAACCGTTTGGCATTGAAAGCAACGTCTGGGTCGAGGGATAAACGTTGCGAACACTTGACTTGTTGAATCCTATTTTTGACCTTGTAGGTGGATAATGGGGTATTAAAAAGTCAGCACGTAAACGGGGATTTGGTTTTGGTTTGTAGTTTCCCGCGAGGGGGAAATCTATAAATGTTTGCAACGGAAAATCTTTTCTGTTGGAGTTCTTCCAAAATGACAGCTGTGTCTTCGTCTCTCTGTTCATAACAATAAATAGTGCCCTTTAGATGTGTTTTTTTATTTCATCAGGAGTAGAAAATCAGAAGAATATTTGCAAGAGACGTTAAGGATGAAGAATGGACTTTGATTTCGGTTAGCAGCTTTTACGAGAATGGCCCATTACTCATCAATGTGACTGGAGGGTCTCACTCCTAGGACTTTTTCAGTTGCCCTACTGAAAGAATGGTTTCTGTTGCTCAGTAGAGTTTTGGGGTAGTGTGATCGCAGTATGTATAATACATCGGAATGACTGTTCTGCTGAGATTCTGGAGGGGGTGCGGTATGAGTAAAACGAATGAAGTACGACTGTTAGGGGGCACCTTTACGGGATTGTCCGGGCCGTTGGGGCACCTGGGGTTCGGGGTTTGCTGGTCGACGAATCGGTGAATTTTGCAAAAGGACCCTTCAGGTGTAGGAGAAGGAAAGTACAGCATAGGTACCAGTCTAGAAGCTAGTAGGGACGTGGTAGGGTCAGGCTGAGGGTTACCAGACAGATGGTAATTGGTTGGTTGATGTTGTTTAACTCGCCTTTTTTAAACACGTTATTTCATTAAGACTTTTCCATAAAAAATTATTTTATGACACAAACTTCGTCTTCATGGATGAACAGCATAGCAATAAAGCAAATGAGACAAAACGTAAATAAACATGATGGGCTGGAAAAGCGTAAATTTCATAAAGGAAGGGTAATCCTTCCCTCCACAGCAGGTCACAGTCCAAAGATACCCACACAACCACCCGGACCACACCCCGTAGGGTGGGTTGGATGTGACCTCGGGAGATCCTCCAGAACTCTACGTCGGTTACCCAACGTTTACCACACGGCACCTATAATAGTCTTCACGCAAAGCACCTGAGATTATACACCACAAGGGCCAGAACGCCTCCCCAGTGGTTAGCCAGGCCTCAGGT
>JABUQX010064667.1:7500-15000 GCA_015478945.1 Trachelipus rathkii
AAAAACTAAAAGCAAAGAAAATATTGAAATTTATTCTACTGTAATCGTTTCTTATTATTACAATACATATTCAGTACCTTTTATAAAATAAACAAAAAAAGCTAATATATAAATTGATTAACTAAATTAAAATATTAATAGATGAAAATAAAAATATAAATTGAAGACAAGATTAATAACTTTTTCAGCTCTGAAATCAAAAAACATTCTTTCTGAATCTTACAGTTCACTTAACATATCTGGTTATGTTCTTAGCGTTCTACATCGTTTACCCAAAACAAATATTCCTTAAGTCCAATTTTATCAGCTATCAATACTACTAATTACAAATTAGCAAAATTTCTAACTCCTCTATTAAATGAGCTAACTCATAACCAGTGCACTGTTAAAGATTCCTTTGAATTTTCTTCTTTTTGTCAGAACCTGTATCTCGAACATTGCTATTTGACTAGCTTTGATGTTGAATCTCTTTTTACAAATATCTTGCCTCAGAGACTAATGAAATAATTAATAATATTTTCCGAATTAACTATTCATTACACAGTTTAAATTGTGAACAATTTTCTAGATTTTTAAAATTAGCAACCGAAGATACGGTTTCATTTGATGAAAAATTATAGACAGATAGATGGTATGGCTACGAGTTCTCCTCTAGGACCTACTTTCGCTAATATATTCCTTTTACACCTCGAACAAAAATGGCTTGACGATTGTCCGACTGAATTCAAACCTTTGGTTTACCGTCGCTACATTAATGAGTTTCGTTGTCTTTGGTAACGAACAACATGCCCCTTTATTTCATGAATGTCTTAACTCAACACATGACCAATTTTTTCTTTGAAACTATCTAATGGTTCATTACCTTTTCTTGACATTTTAATTTCTCATTCCTCCCATGGATTTGCTACTTCTATTTATCGCAAGCCCACTAATACTTTACTTGGGACTAAAATCTTTAGTTCTATCTCCTTCGATCGTATACTTGCTGGTCTAAGGTCCCGCATACACAGAGCCTTTCTTATTTGTTCTGAGTGGAAGTTTACCATGAAGAAATCACCTTTCTCCGTAAATTTTCCAGTCTTAACCTTTTTGATAAACTCGTTTACTCGTTTCTTGATAACACCTATGGCCCTAAAACTACTACATATGATGTTTCTAAACTACCTGTTTATGCTCGGCTTCCTTGCATTGGACCACTTTCCAATAAACTTCAGTTCAAAATTAAACATCTTAACGTCACCTATTAATTACCTCAACTAGTCTACAACTAAAGATTCGAGTCTTCAAACACATGGGTATTTCCTTTCGAATTAATCTTCCCATCTCTCAACAAGAGAATTCAGCCATCAGAGATCACTCTGACCTCACAAGGGGTTCTATATCTCTTCAAAACTTCTCCATTCTTCAAAATGCTTCTACAGATGAGCTTAAAATTTTGTGTATATATATATATATTATATTATATATATATATATATATTATATATATATACTATATAATATATATATATATATATACTATATATATATATATATACCTATATATATAATATATTATAGTCAAAGGTACAGGACCCACCACAGCTCACAAAGCGGCCACACTGGGTTGAAAAACCACAGCACCATGGAGGGAGGCCTCTGGCATCATACATGAAGATGAAACTTCGAATGGCGAAATGAAATATTCAGTCAATAAACAAGTAAATAAAAAGTAAATAAAATTGTAATCATTGCATTATAAATAGTCCTAATATTACATAAAAACAAAATCAAATGTTATAAATGAAAATTCACTTTTTGAAGATACAAGAAAATAGTTACTGCTCAAGTGGGAAGATTCAGATAAGATATGGAAATTTTTTTTAGAAGGTGTTAATGGACCGTAAAGTAGGAAAATGATGACGTCGAATAGGGGTCCAGATGGGAACAATCAATAAAGATTGATCGAACGAGATTTGCGCGGGTTGTGGCGACGGAAAAGATTTGCAAATGGGAGGAAGGGTCGCCATGACATATAGTGACCGAGTGTATATTGGTGTGGCCAATACGAGGACGTCGGCGGTAGCATAAGTGTGAGGCTGTCGTGTCCTGTGGGAGGAAGAACCCACTGACTAATGTTCCGGTTTTATGTTTTCTGAGTTTCACTCCCCGCTGATCACTCGTTCAGCACTTGCCAACAGTCGAAAATAAAAGCCTTGTCGGAGCAGGATAGTAATTCAGTTGATGGGAGGCGACCTTGTCAAATGGCATGGAGGTACCTGTAAGAACTCCGAAAAGAGGAGCAGGCCATTTTGGCCTCTCTGTCAGCGATTTCATTCCCAGTTACCCCTACATGAGAGGAGGTACAACATAAAGTAATTGGTTTCTTATGGGAGTGGAGCAGCCGAAGAAATTGCTGTACAGCGGATACCATTGCTTTTCTAGAATAAGGGGTTTTAAGCGCTTGTAGCGCGCTGAGCGAATCTGAATAAATGACTTAAGTGTTCTTGGTTAAGGATTAGAATTCGAGAAAGGGCAATCATTATAGCCATTAATTCTGCCGTAAAAATTGAAACATAAGGGGGAAGGGTATGGGAGGTTGTGGTCAGGAAAGAGAGCAGATGCGTCCACACTGTCCTCTGTTTTAGAGCCATCAGTAAACACTGGAGTAAATTTATCGTGAACTACGGAATGAGACCGGAATTATGCTTATAACAAGGCAGCAGGGTGGCTAGATTTGGAGAGAGAGGTCAGAGACAAGCAAATGGTGGGAGCGGGGAATAGTGATATTGGTGTAGCCAATACGGAGGCATGCAAGTATCACCTCGTGTAAGCGCTTTCGTCTGTGAGAGGAAGACCACTCACCAATGCTCGGCTTTATATTCCTAAGTTTCGCTCCCCGCTGTCCACTCGACCAGCACTCTTGCCATAAGACCGGAAGCCTTGTCGGAGAGCAGGATAATAATCAGTTGATGTTAGGCGGCCATTTTGGCCTCTCTGTCGACGATTTCATTGCCAGTTATCCCTACATGAGAGCGGGTCCAACTTAGTATGATTTGTTTCTTACGGGAGTGGAGCAGCCAAAGAAATTGTACAGCGGGTACCATAGTGTTTAAAGAATAATATATTTTAAGCACCTGGAGTGCGCTGAGCGAATCTGAATAAATGACACGAATGGTCTCGGTTGAGAAATAGAATTCGAGAAAGGGCAATCATTATAGCCATTAATTCTGCATGAGGGGGAGGGTATGGGAGAGGTTGCGGTCAGGAAAGACAGCAGACGCACCCACCCTGTCCCCTGTTTTAGAGACGTCAGTAAACACTGGAGTAAATTTACCGCGAACTGCGGAATGAGACAGGAATGATGCCTTTTAATAAGGCAGCAGGGTGGCTAGATTTGGAGAGGTGTCAGAACCAAGCAAATGGTGGGAGCAGGGAACAGTCAAGGTGTATACCCTTCGTCATAAGGGAAAGGCAGCAATTTTTGCAAAGGGATGTTGAAGAAGTTAAGGATGTTATAAACTGTTGTTTGCAAATGGCCAGTAATTAGGTTTTCTGAAGTATTTCACGCAGAATCGGTGTCAGAGCAGACGGTATTGGGGTTTGAAAGCAAAGGTAACTTGTGCACATGATGTATTCCCTTCGAAGAGAGAGTGGCATCACATTAGATTCAACTTCAAGACTCACTCGGGGGAAAGATCGGAGGCTCCATTGGAGATACAAATTGCATAGTTTTGGATGGGATCTAGCAGGTGTAGTAGAGCTGTGGAAGCCTGACCATAGTTCAGCTTAGATCGGATTATGGCGATATAGAGACGTAAAAGCTACTTGCGATCAACACCCCAAGATTTTGAGGCGAGATGATGTAAAAGGTCAAGCACGCGATAACAGGTCGTTTACAAGAGTTTAATATGCGATGCGGGTGTTAAGTGGTCATCTAGAATGAGTCCTAGAAATTTGACTTGTGAAGTTACAGGAATGGGCGAACCATACAAGGTTAGGTTCGCGAGAGGAAGGTGGCAGGTTCTTGGATTCTTTTTTTTTTTTTTAAATAGTACTGTTGAGTTTTTGGATGGTGAGAAATAGAAGCCATAGGAGTTGCCCCATTGTGAAATATTCTCAATAGCTAGTTGAAGTTGACGTTCGAGAAGCAAGGCAATTTTGCACCGCTATATATAGCGCAAGGTCATCAACATTGAGAGAAAAATTGACCATCGCTGGGATAGAAGTAACGATGCCAATAAATCAGAGAGTAAATAGTAATACACCTAGAACACTACCCTACAGAACCCCTTTATCTAAAGTAAAGTGGCGTGACAGAATAGAAGAGCATCGAACCTGGATGGATCTATTTGACAGAAGGCATTTAATGAAAAGAGAGTTGTCCACGGAAACCAAGCGTGTAGAGTTTAAGAACCCCAGCCCTCCACGTTGTCTCATAAGCTTTTTCAAGGTAAAACAAAAAAGGCACCAAGAACCATCTCACCAGTTGAGGCTTCCCGGATCTTATGATCCAGCTTTAACAAGGGATTAGCGGTTAAACGATTTTTGCGGAAAAAGAACAGGGAGGCGGCGGCTTGAAACCATTTTCTCCATTAATTTACATGTATGACAGGTCAGCGAAATTGGTCTTTCGTTGTGAGCCAACTTCGGATCTTTCCAGGTTTGGGGATAGGTATTACAAAAGCTTAGTTCAAATAGATGGAAAAGATTCGATCCAGATTCTGTTATACAGATCCAGCTAAAAGGCTGACGGAACATAATGTAAGAAATCATGTCTGGGCCAAGGTGCACAGTCTTTGCTATTCGCCAGTGCAGTTTGATACTCTGCATGTGTAAAAAGACGGTTATAGGTATGATCTTCCCCTTTCGCTGTTGAAAAGTCTGGCAGGGCAGTGTAGTTCTCAATTTTTGAAAAACTTCAGGGTAGCGGAAAGAGCTCGAGTGGCTAGCAAAACTATAACCTAATGCATCTGCAACAGCAGCAGGAGCAGAGATCATGTCGGTTATATCAGGCCCATAATGGAGGACTGTGGGTGAGGAGTTGTTGGAGCGGCGAGATATTTTCTGCGCAACTTTCCACACTAAAGGAAGGGGAGTTGGGGAGTTGACAGGAGAGTTCGAAAATATTGTTTACATGTTTGGCGATTAAATCGACGAGATCTCGCCGCAGCTGCTTTAAAAATGATAATGCTTGGGGTGGTACGGGTCCTTTGTATTGCCTATAGAGTTTCCTCTTCTCTTGGTTAGGTTGTGTGGACTCTTGGGACCACCAAGGGGTTGTCGACGGCTTGCCTGCGTGCGGGATGCAAGCTTCCGCTGCTGTTTTGACAACTTGCTGGAAGAAGTGAAAGGCATCATCATCAGTCTAAGAACGCTTATTGAGGGGAGAAAGTTAGATATGCTCGGTAATAATGCCAGTTGGAGTTGGATTTTAACATTGGGCTCGGTACAAGCTCATTTAAAGCTATAGGGTAACGATCATTGCCGTATAAATAATCTATCTAAACGTTCATATGTAGGGAGTCCTGTGTTAAGGCATCCCAGAGAAAAGGGTGTTAGAAGATCTACAAGGATCTTGGACTTAGACGAGGTGACAGAGTCGTGGCGGAGGTTGAAGTCTCCTAGTATAACAACCGGAGTAGGGAGCTGCTTAAAAAATCAGCTAAGTCGACCTTAGTAAACTCACTACCGGAGCCAAGTAGATCGAGCAGACAGTAAGATCGGTGGACAAATGAATTCGTACTGCCACTGCACATAAAGGCTAATTTGAAGAGGGACTAGAGAATAGGGGACAGATTTTGAAATGAGTATTCATGCACCTCCCTTATCATTGTCACCTCTCTCTTTCCAAAGAGGTTGCAGTGGCATAATTGAAATTCCTGAAAACATACTCTTTGGTGTACATAAATTTATAAGTTGAACGAGTTATTCAAAATTCGAATAGTAGTCACGGCAATTCCATTAACGGAACAAGGTGGTCATGCTGTATTGTTACGAGTACTGTAAAGACGGCCTTCTTGAGACTATTGGCTTTATGTGGTTAACGGCACTGTCAGAAGAAAAATCGGTTGGGGTGGAGAGGTTGGGGAGTGGGACCTGACGGGGAAGAGCTGTAAATCCAAGTGGTAAGGAATAGTCGTACAAAAGTGATTTGAGATGAAAGATCTGTTTCGGTGGTGGTGGTGGAAGGGAGAGTTTCTTATGGTATTTAGTGTAGAGGCTTCGCCATGAAAACGAATCAAGTCGAGTTTGACCAAATCCATTTTATTTTTTGGACGCAGTTAGTCGCTGGAAGAGAAACAGTAGTTCTCATTATTTGAAGTGGGAGCGATATCACTATCTGCCAAGCAAGCAGATTTAGAAATGGGTGGAGAATATGGGAATGTTTCCATGGAGGCAGTGTAAGCATTTGACACCGGAAAAATGTCACATTTTTGTGTAAAGAAGTTGAAGTTGCGATATTGGGTCCAATATGGGATCCGTTGGGTTACGGAGGTCTGACACTAGAGACTTTGTGGCTGATTTTGGAAAACTGGACAATTTGTGTAAGATGGGGGAACCTCTGGGTTTACTTTCGTGCCACCAACAGATTTGAACGTTTGGAACGATTGCGGTGTTTGCGTTGGTACTATGATCCATTTCATCAGCTAAGGCATAGAATCCTTTAGGAAGTGCTGAGGTAGAAAATTGAAGAGTTATAGGAGGAATCAGAAGAGATTGAATAATCCTGCAAGCTATAAGAGAGTTGGTTGGAGGGTTTTTCAATAATTGTGGTGGTTTGGGTACAATCTATTGAAGTATCTGCTTTTGTCTCAGGTATAGACTTATGATGAGATCTCTTTTGAGTTGTATTTTTTACATCTGGGGTCAGTGTGTTTTGCTTTAGTAATTCGGATGTTTTCTATTCTAGCGAATAATCTTTAGCTTGGTGATTAATCTTTCTTTGTCTTTAGGAATATTTTTTCAGGAACTTGAGTAACGGTGGGAGATTTTAGGGGACATAAATACAGGCCTCTTACGCGAGTTTGACGAACTGATCGGGAGTGTGTCTTGGCAGGAATGGTCTCCAAGCTTTGCATTGGATGAAGCAACTTAGTTTCATTGTTAGTTGGTTGAAAACTAGTACTTTGCGTAGGTTGTCGATGATATTTTGAACGGGATATTGGATCACAGCTGCTTTTGGATTATTTGAGAAGTCGGTAGTATAGGCAATGCAACGGGCAGGCTGCAGTAACTACTTCAGTGTCGCTAGAATTTAGGGGAAGAGTTCTACTGGAAAGGAGTTGTGTCGGTGGATTAACACGCGGTGTGCAGGGGGGGGGCTGCTGCAATTATAGCACAAGATTGCCTTTGTCTTGTGGGATATTTGTCTTAAGAGCTGGTGAACGGCATCTCTCCCGCTCAATTTTTGTATGGTACATAACTATAAAACCTGTTCAAACAGGTAAGACGGGCATTTTAAGGAAGAGGCACTGTGGGTCCTCCAGTTTTTGTAGTGTGGCGTGTTTAGACAGGGAAT